>JAOUQV010321270.1:0-12203 GCA_028565295.1 Aspidoras spilotus
CAGACTAAGGCTTTCATAAATTTGTAACTTGGTAATCGTGCTAATTAATTTGGTTTGCCATATCATTGTTCATTTGACCATCTACACCACGCCCATTGACTTCACTTCAGAATCTGTAGAATCTGTTACTCTGCATCCCAAATGTGTGAGAACCACCATAATCTCCAGCATCATTTGTCTTTTTGAAACTCCCAAATGTGGATGCACTGCTAACAAACTAGCTTCTGTATCTTCAGTGACTGTCCACCATAGTACATTTATGCCGCACTAACAGTCTGATGACTTTTTATTTATTTGTCCCCCGAAGCCTCGCTGAATATTATTCTCTGTGGAATATTATCTGCTCGGTTATCAAGAGAAAGACAATCTGGTGTCACTGAGCTCTCAGAGACTCTTTTGTTTTCACTTCAAACAGATGAACAGCTCAAATTACAGCGTTTCATCTTGCCAGCGCTTGTGGCCTCTGATGAATATCTAAGAGGCGTCTGGGGTTTTATGACCATCACAGAGCTGCACGGCCTTCACGATGTTAGCGGGTAGAGTGGAGACATGTGGAGGCTCATGTAGAGAAGACTGATGCCTTGTTTATTTTTCTGTAAATGCTTTCTGTGTAAGAAGATGACGGTTTTAAAAGTTCTTTTCTGTATAAAATAAATGCTATGGTTTATTAAAACCACGATTCTTAAATGTATTGCATGAATAATGTATTCATGGTACATTTAAAAGCTTGGATAGCTCAGTTGTTTGATCGGAGCCAGGAGAGTTAATAATTGGGGATCGATTCCCAGGTCCGCAACATTCAGCTTATCCATATTCCACGGAGCACATATGTGAAGCAGACCATCACAAGAAATTATAAGGTATAATGTGACGTTCGTTCATTCATTATTTTCTGCTTAATCCATATAGAATTATGGGACAACCGGTGCCCACCTGGCAACACTGGGCACAAGGACAGGAAGAACCCTAGACAGAAAGCCATTCCATCATAGGGCACATGCACACACAGTCACTCACACAATTACACACTAAGGGCCAATTTAGAGACACCAATTAACCTAACATGAATGTCCTTGGAATGCGAGAAAATATGAGAATAAAACAGAAGTGAGAGGTGAAACGGATACACACACACTCTCTCTTTCTATCTACCACCAGGTCATCGCTATATGTCCCTTTCAACCTGTCGGCATGATAAAGATAAAATTAATTCTGAACAGTGTAGTTTGCTGTTAAAATAATTAAAATGCTAAGCAGAGGAGGTGTAGGTGTGTGTGTGTGTGCGCGAGTGTGTGTGTGTAAATTTGCAGTGTTTAAATTTCGGCTTGATGTTTGTAGGAGGACACCTTTGTTTTGTCATGGGACTGTTTTGCTTACAGAGATCATGCCCGTCATTGCCAGGGGCATGTTGTGGCCCAGTATATCAGTAAAAAGTCTTTGCTGCCGGCAATAAACCGTGGGCTTGCTTTAAGATTACCACAAATCGAGAGAAAGACATTAATGAAAGGTCTATATAAACTTTTATTTAACCGCTTCGTTGCCAAAAAATGCAAAAATAAAAAAAAAATATTTGATTTGTAGAGATTTCTTCAAATAACTAATAACCCAGTGTCCTTCCTCACTCAGCTCATTAGGACACGACCACACGTATGATGGACCGTCAGCCGTGAGGTCCACCAGGGTCTCTGGATTAAAATGGACGAAAGGTGAAATGGAACTTTATGCAATAATTTAATGATTATGAAGGCATTTGAATGCATGGGTATCATTTCCCCGAGGGCGAATGTGACAAGGACCAATGGGGACATGACTTCCGATGAAATATATCCGAAATAAAAGCAGGGTATTAAAACAAATCATCCTACAAGATCACTGACGCTTAAAGTGGATAAATGTGCACAAGATATATTCCACAAGATTGTGAATTCTGTACTTAGGATTTTGATGGATTTGGAAAAAAACTGATTTACAAGGGAGAACGATTTTACAGTTTACCTTTCACTTTATTAATTATGCCAGTTCGATTGCTTGGTACCACAAATATCTAAGCAGTCAATTACATGGCCGGAATTCAATGCATTTAGGTATGTAGAGGCGGTCAAGACAACTTGCTGAAGTACAAACCAAACATCAGAATGGGGAAGAAATGTAATTTATGTGACTTTGAACATGGCATGTTTGTTGGTACCATACAGTGCTTATCTGAGTATTTCAGAAACTGCTAATCTACTGGGATTTTCACACACAGCCATCTCTAGTGTTTACAGAGAATGGTCTGAAAAAGAAAAAATATCCAGTGAGGGGCAGCTGTTTGGACGAAAATTCCGTGTTCGTGTAAAATGTCAGAGGAGAATGAATAGGCAGACTGGTTCGAGATGATAGAAAGGCAACTGTAATTTAAATAACCACATGTTACAACCAAGGAATGTAGAATACCAACTCTGTAGAATGTATGATACCCATTTTACTAGGAAGTTGTACCTAATAAAGTGACTGTTAAGTGTATATGAAAGTGAAAATACGTAAACTAGCCCTAACCTGTCTGATATCTTATTTATATTCAAGGATGAGCTTACTGTGAAAGATTTTATCACAGAATTGTTATAACAGTACGAGATCAGATACTTTTCCCAAACCATCAATGTTTTGGTGAGACGCGTTGTAGGGGGTCAAACTCATTCTCACTGAGAGTCATATCAGCATTATAGTTGACCTCAAAGTGCCAGTTGTAACAGTAAAGCAGCAAATGTAACTTCTCCTAAACATACTGTGTACATATTTATTTATTATGGGCGGTTCTGTACGAAGTTTGCATGTTCTCGCCGTGTTCATGTGGGTTTTCTCCTGCTACTCCGGTTTCCTTCCACATTCCAAAGATATGCATGATATGTTAATTGGTATCTCTAAATTTCCCGTTAGTGTGTGATTGTGTGTATGATCTTGTGTATGTGCCCTATGATGAATTGGCGCCCACAGATGTCAGGTGGGAACCTGCTTCCACATGGCGCTAAAACTAGGATTAAAAGGGTATAGAAAATGAATGAATGAATGTATTTATTACTTAAGTAGTTGTTGAATTTTAAGATGATTTAAGCTTAGTCGAGAGCTGACAGATAATAGTACAGGGTGGGCCATTTATATGGATACACCTAAATAAAATGATTGGTGATATTAACTTCCTGTTTGCGGCACATCAGTATATGGGTGGCGGGAAAACTTTTTAAGATGGGTGGTGACCATGGCGGCCATTTTTAAGTTAGCCATTTTGGATCCAACTATAGTTTTTTAATCGGAACAGGGTCATGTGACACATCAAACATACTGAGAATTTCACAAGAAAAACAATGGTGTTCCTGGTTTTAACATAACTTTCCTTCATGAGTTATTTAGAAGTTTCTTACCACTTATAAAATGTGTTCAAAGCGCTCCCCATTGTGTTGAATTGTCAATGCAACCCTCTTCTCTCATTCTTCACACACTAATAGCAACACAGCAGAAGAAATGCTAGAACAGGCTTCCAGTATCTGTAGTTTCAGGTGCTGCACATCGCATATACTTACAGCATAGACAATGGCCCTCAGATGACCCCAAAGATAAAAGTCTAAGGGGGTCAGATCGGGAGACACCCATAAACTCATAGAACGTGCCAGCTTCAGTGCATAAAGAGGAAAACACATCATCATGTAGCAATTTCACATTTTCAGTGGCCTCAATGTTTTCATTGATGAACAATGGCCCCACTATCTTTGTACCCCATATACCACACCATACCATCAATTTTTGTGTTCCAACAGTCTTGGAGGAATCTATCCAATGTGAGTTAGTATCAGACTAATAGCGGTGGTTTGTTAACTTCACCATTCACATAAAAGTTTTCCTTATCACTGAACAACATGTTCTGTGTAAACTGAGGGTCCTGTTCCAATTTTACTTTTGCTCATTCTGCACATTCAGTGTGCCAATCTGGGTCATCTTCTTTGAGATGCTACAGCATCTCACCTATCATGCATGTCTTTAAAATGTGGGAGGAAACCAGATTACCCAGATGAAACTCAGGAAGAACATACAAAAGTTGCACCACCTGGTGCTTGAACCATGGATCTTCTTGCTGTGAGGCCAGAGCACTATCCAATGTGCCACTGTTTTTTAATTTATTTAAAATGTTTATCTCTATAAGATTTCTAGATTCATCTACAAAGTTACAAATATAATGTGCATTTACATAAACAGTAAAATAATGTTATCTTCTTGCTCTGGTATTCTTGTTCTGAGAGTAACAAACACGTAGCAAAATGCAGACACAGTCTTATTAAACTCTTATTTGTGGTTACAAACTTATTAAACTCTTTTTATACGTGGCCAGTTTGTCGATGACTGGTTTTAGGTCTTGCGTTAAATCTGTAAAACAGCATGAAGGTTATCATCGTTGCTTGGTCTTGTTTAGATTCATTATTGAAAACATCTGTTCACTCAGATAGGTGTTCCTAAACAATGGCAGCATTTGATTCTATTTAAGTTTATTTTTACAATTGAACATTGTCACAAAGTAGCTTTACAGGAATGAAATAAAAGATAAAATCATCAAATTTAAATAAAGTTTAAATCCAAAACCTGTCCAAAACTGTGATGCGAGGATCCTGATGAGGAAACGCATATACACTATATTTCCTAAAGTATTTGCTCACCCATCCAAATTATCGGAATCCAGTCTAATCACTTCCATAGCCAAATGTGTATTAATGCTTCAGCAGACCAAGAAATTTTGGACAATTCCATCCTCCCAACTTTTGTGGGAACCGTTTGGAGCTGGCCGCTTCCTCTTCCAACATGACTGTGAACAAAGCAAGGTCTATAAATACATGGATGACAAAGTCTGGTGTGGATGAACTTGACTGGCCTGCACAGTCCTAACCTTAACCTGATAGTGTTATGGGACGTGTGTTTAACCCAAGCACAGAGAGCTGATAAAATAGGGGTCAAGACACCCGTTAACAGAAAGATAAATTGTATTTAAATAAGAAAAATAAATAACAAAAGAAGAAACACACAAAGATGGAAAAGGGGCGTGGCTGCCTGCACACACACCAGAGGACGCGGAAAAGAAGCTCTTGGGATTTACTCCCCTAAAAAACCCAAAACAAATAAGAAACAAAAACAAAAACAAGACAACATAAAACACATCCAGCGTGTTCATTCCCTGATCGACAAATGCGCTCAAAACACAAGACACTATCACGTGTCACAAACAGACAATAGGGCACGCTACAACTCGATCGGTTAACACGCTGGACAAAATCACAAATAGCGCTCCACAACCCAGCAGTGGGAGAGCGCGCTGAACAAAGGCAACACCGACCAGAAACAGTGGAACACGCCGAACAGTGCCGGCTCCTCCACAAAGAGGGAAAACGCCAAACAACGCCCTATTCCCCCATAAACAGGGGAACGCGCCAAACAGCGCCCCCCGCAAAAACACACCTGTCTTGAGGGGAACGCGCTGCACCTGTAAAGACGAACACAACACACGTAGCGCGTAGCCCGCGACAGGCCACAACCACACAGAAACACACACACAACACAGAGAGAGGAGAACAGAGAGAAAGGGTACTCCGAGAGGCAATGTGTGCAAGAAAACATAGAAGGAGTCGCACCCCACACTACCTGTCCCTCACACATATACCTCGCCCTAAGCCTACCTCCGGGGACCGCTAATCTCTTCGGAGTACCATTGTCCCTGACTAACTCATGGCGAGAGAGTTAACACCCAACACCCGAGTCTGAGATCTGCACTGCCTAAATAACATCAGACTCAGGTGTCACCATTCTGCCTGTCTCTACTAGTGCCTACAGCAGAGTGCCAATGAGGGAGCACCTCCACCACCCCCGGGGGCCCGCAGCGGTATCTGACCCTCGTCCAACATCAGTGTGTGACCTTGCAAATGTTCTTCTGTAAGAATGGTCAAAAATTCCCATAAACACACTCCTAAATCTTGTAGACAGCTGCAATGGGTCGACCGATGTCAAATTGAACCCTATGGATTAGCTTATATGTGAGTCAAGGCAGGTGTGCAAATGGAAATATAGTGTATGATCACATCACACTCTGCAAACGTTACACTGGCTACCTATCAGCTACAGAACATTAAAGACATTTAAAGACCTTCTTATTTAAAAATTGTTTACCATGATTTGAAATAAACCTTTGCTGATAGAGCGTAGTAGTTGTATTATGTTGTTTTTGTTAATTTCCGTTTTTTTAACTTTAGCACTTTTTATACTGTAGCACTTTGAGTTTTCTTTGAAATAAACGCTTTCCCACTGCATCAACAATGTCACATCCCATTCTAGTCCTATGCATAGTAACTACATCCAACAGATCCCTGGTGACTTCACTCCTCTAATAAAAAATATATAGCTGCGCTGAATCTGTGTTATTTGTTCTTTCAACAGCAGATAATGAAAAAGCCAGATAACTGCAGGCATCTTTGGTCATCTGTGTTGCCAGATTTCTGATAGTTCCTTAACACTGTCCACAATAGTGTTTCTTGACAAACTTACATTTTTAAAAGAAAAACCCGGGTTCTTCTAGCTATGAGGCGACAACACTACCACTGCACCACCATGCCGCCCTTGTGGGTAACACAATCAATATTATCCATATTTGGTAACGCAATATATTGTCTGAAATGTAGTTTATGGTTTACACTTTAAAGCAGAAAAGACTCATTTAACGTACACTTTTTTAGCTCTTGCCATGAGTTTGACACCTGTGCTCTAGATACTGACTTATTCTAAATACTACTTGCGAATTTAAGTCACTGATTAACTCTAGTTGCCAGATAACTTTATATAGTGTCTTATTGTACATAATAACTAACTCTAACGACTGTCTAACACTATAGTTATATAGCAATATCTATAGCTAAATATATATAGATAGGTCATTTTAGATACACGCTAACTTTAGATACTCGTCAACTTTATATACTGACTAATATACTGACTTACTCTAAATACTAGCTAATGTTAGATAATGTCTAATTCTAGACACAGGCCAACTGTAAATTATGACTAGCTTTAGATAAATTATATAAGCGTGTTAACTCTGGGTACTGGTTAATTCTTCAATTTAGCTAATCATTGGCTAACTTTAGATACGCGTAAACACTTTAATAGTAACTAATTGTAGACCCAAGCTAACACCCTCACTATTTTTTATAATAATTTCTGATTGTCCCCTCTCATTCTCCTCTGACCTCTCACATCAACAAGACATTTTCTTCCACACAAATTTCCCTCACTGGAATATTTGCTCTTTTTCTTACCGTTCTCTGTAAACACTAGAAATTCTTGTGTTTGAAAATCCCAGTAGATCTGCAGTTTCTGAAATACTCAGATTAGCACCGTCTGGCACCAACAAGCATGCAACGTTCAAAGGCACTTAAATCACATTCCTTCTTCTATTCTAATGCTTGGTTTGCACTTCAGCAAGTTGTCTTGACCATCTAAATGTACTGCCTAGCGGCCATTTGATTGGCTGATTAGCTATTTGTGATAACAAGCAATTTAACAGGTGTACCTAATAATGTGTCTGGTTAGTGCATGCTTATAATATAAGTAATAATATTATGACACTTGGTTCAATATATAATAAAAATGAAAAGCTATAGTTTTGTTACATTGATTAAATTATTAATGAAAGCACACTCGAAAAAAAATTGTGTTCCGGAAAGTTTCTTAGGTGGATACAGATTATACCGTGCCCTCTGAGTATAAAAGGTGCAGCCATCAAAAGCGTGTGAGCAACGAGTTTAGGTCATGGTTCACCAGTTTGTGCAAAGGTTCTGTAAGATTGTTACTCTGTGCCTAAACAAAGTTCCTCTGGAACGATACCATGAAAAGATTCAGGGAGTCAAATGAAATTTTAGATACACGCTAACTTTAGATACTCGTCAACTTTATATACTGACTAATATACTGACTTACTCTGAATACTAGCTTTCTCTAGTATTCTAGACACAGGCCAACTGTAAATTATGTCTAGCTTTATATAAATTATATATTAACTTTGGGTACTGGTTAATTCTTTATGTTAGCTAATCATTGGCTAACTTTAGATACACGTAAACACTTTAATAGTAACTAATTCTAGACTCAAGCTAACACCCTCACTATTTTTTATAATTGTCCCCCTCTCCACTCTTCTGCTAGATTGCACTTACACAATACTGAAGGGAATCGGACTTAATATTGCATTCACTCTTTTTGACTGTTTATGGTGAAAGGTGTCTGTGTGTGTGTGTGTATACATGTCTGCGGTTCTACACGCTTTACGGAATTTTTTTTTTCGAGAGGGGTGATTTTTTTATACACTGACAGAAAGAACTCGAATAGATTTAATAAGTGTACACTACCGTGATTGGCTGCACAAAATAAGTTTGCGTCCATCCAGCAACTTTGTGCGCAAGGAAACGAACAACCCTAGAAAGAGCACCACTTCATCGCAGCGCACACATAAGGGTTTGTGAAAATTGACCTATCAAGTTGTGTTTTTGAGAAACTGTTCAATCTGATCGGTAAATCAAATCAATATGGCTAACCAATCCACTGAGGATGTAGTTAAGGCTTTAAGGGTTGTAGGTGATCAGTTAGAGATTCAGAGAAACATTAACAAGCTCTAAAGGTCTGCCATTGCAGTACATTAGTACTAGAATTTAGTGTCCAGTTGGTTTTAGCTGCTGGACATGAACTGTTTTAATAAACACTGTAAAATAATTCTTGTATTAACTGAAGCATTGTCCCAGCAGATTGTGTTGGTACTTCACTGTTACATTAGCTTTTGAAGCATAAGAAGTGCCTCTGAAGGACCACCAAGAATTGATGAGTTAAATTCCGTGTTCCAAATGGACAGAATTTTCTACATTCTCCCTCTGGGTTTCCATCAGATGTTCTGGTTTCTTCACAGTAATGTCAGTAATTAGTGCTGAGTGTGAATGAGTGTGTCATTTCCACGCACATCTGCAATCTGGGCTGTTTAGTTAAGATACATTTTATGAAAATTGTTTTTATAATGCAGTACAAGTATTAACTTTACTTAGTGTCTACTGCAACCAAACAATTCAAATTCAAACAGAACTGGTACTAGATACTGCTAATTTTACATATTGGCTAATACTAGATATTAGCTAATTTTAGATACTGGCTATCAGTAAGTACTAGCTAACTTTAGATACAGGCTAATATTAGCTAACTTTAGAATGAACTTTAGAGGGATGCTACCGGTGTTCACCTCTTTTGCAAGACCGGTGGGGGGGATTGCTAATGTTGTTTGTTTCCTATACAAGAACA
This sequence comes from Aspidoras spilotus, assembly GCA_028565295.1. Lineage (NCBI taxonomy): Eukaryota > Metazoa > Chordata > Actinopteri > Siluriformes > Callichthyidae > Aspidoras > Aspidoras spilotus. Next base: position 9,349 of record JAOUQV010321270.1, read on the forward strand.
GGGAGGGGGGTCACCTTTCTCCAGTTTACTTTGTATTGTGTTTCTTTTTGAAGTCTCTGCCTGATAATCCAGTCCAGTTTGTAATTTTGTCCCTCCAGGTTATTCCTGGTTTTCCCTGTCTTGGAAGTTCCTCCATACGCCTGCCTCTTTATTAAGTACACCATGCTAGTCAAATATTGGAGCAACTTTTGCTTTCTGCCTTAATTTCTTGTAGCATAATTTCTACAGAAATTGTGTTCTCCTTTTCATGTATGTAACGAGTTATATGAGTAAATGTTGTCCTTCTATCAGCTCAAACCAGTCTGCCCATTTATTCTCCTCTCACATCAAAAAGACATTTTCATCCACACAAATATCCCTCACTGGAATATTTTCTTTTTTTCTTACCATTATCTGTAAACACTAGAAATTGTTGTGTTTGAAAATCCCAGTAGATCCGCAGTTTCTGAGATACTCAGATCAGCACCGTCTGGCACCAACAAGCATGCAACGTTCAAAGTCACTTAAATCACATTCCTTCTTCTATTCTAATGCTTGGTTTGCACTTCAGCAAGTTGTCTTGACCATCTAAATGTACTGCCTATAGTTTTGTTACATTGACTAAATCATTAATGAAAGCACACTCAAAGAAATTGTGTTCCGGAAAGTTTCTTAAGTGGATACAGATTATACCATGCCCTCTGAGTATAAAAGGTGAGCAACGAGTTAGGTCATGGTTCACCAGTTTGTGCAAAGGTTCTGTAAGATTGTTACTTGGTGCCAAGACAAAGTTCCTCTGGAATGATACCATGAAAAGATTCAGGGAGTCAAGTGAAATCTCAGTCAGTACATAAAGGCCAAGGGCAGAAACCACCACTGAATATGCATTACCACTGAGCCCTCAGGCGATACTGTTTAGGAAGTCATCAAGCTAATGTGATAGATAGTCACATGGGCTCTAAATGTCTACTTGGGAAAATAATTGTCACTTAACACGGTCCAACTCTGCATTAGGAAATGCAGCATGAAACTCTATTATGCTAAGATGAAACTCATTTATTTTCTATACCCGCTTCCAGCCGGCAACTTTAGGCGTCAATCCATGATAGGGCGCAAAAACACACACAATCACACACTAACAGGCAATTTAGAGACACCAAATAACTTACGGTATCAGGCATGTCTTTGTATTCATGGAAGAAACTAAAGTACCCGGAGAAAACCCATGCAAACACAGGGAGAATATGCAAACTTCACACAGAAATTTTGCCAAGTCGCCCCACGAACCCGGGATCTTCTTGTTGTGAGGCCATCGTGCCTCTGTGCCGCCACTATACAAATTTGAAGTGAAGGCGAGTGCTGGGTATATACTGGTGTTAGGGTTGTGCTTTGCACTGCTGCCCTGCTTTCACTCTTAGTCCAAGCTTATTTTTTTAAGAGAAAATGGACATTGGATTCTACATGCTAAAGATGAAAATGACCATTCAAAAAACGGGACCTGTGAGGTCATGGGTTGCATCAGTGACCAGAGCATGGGTGATTGGTGTACAGGTATATAATTCTATTCATTGTTTTTTGTTCTTTCTTCTGTATTATTCTCTCTTACTCTGATTATTTGTTCTTTGACATCTGTCTGTATTTCTGTCTGGCAGTTCTGGCAGTAAAAACAGGAAACAGGATGGGATTCTTTGTGTTTTTGTTGTTCATCTGTGGTTGGATTTACTATTTTAAGAAATTTCTAAAGACCAGATGTTTTTTTATTATGTCCTGAAACATAAAACCACCAAATTCCAAGAGGAATTTTCTATGTGACTGTACACATTAGCATATGGAGAATGATCCCACATCCTGATAAATGCTGCTGGCTTTTATAATCATCTTTACAGCTAGAAGAAAAGTAAGAACCGCAGTCTTTTATGTTCGCTCCGTCAAGAAAATGAGTTCTGCAGAGAAGATGGATGTAGGAGAGAGAGGTGAGAGAGACAGAGATCGAGGGAAAGAGAGATAGAAGATAGAGATAGAGAGAGAGAAGGTGGATAGAGATATTGAAAGAGAGAGAGAGAGAGAGAGAGAGAGAGAGAGAGAAGATGAAGGGATAGAGAGAGGATAGAGTGAAAGAGATAGAGAGAGAGAAGATGAGGGGAAAGAGAGAGAGGATAGAATAAGAGAGAGCTAATCGTCTTCCATATTCTTCCTCTCCATCTGTTCACCGAATGCTGTCACTTCACTGAATCACAGGGGAATTTTGGGAGGAGGCTTTGCGACGGTGCAGAAAAAATATAATGAGTGAGGACGAGAACAAATAAAATTCTACCTGCAGAAGACACCAATGTACCAACTGAGGAAGAACCTGGATTCTAATTTCTTTCTTTTTTATTTTATATTATTCTTTCTTTTGTAACATTCTTCTTTCTTTATTTTTTGTTTTACTTTCTTTCTAGGTTTATTAATTTATATACTTTTTAAAAATCTTTCTTTCTTGTGTGATTTTTCACTGACCTTCAAAGAGAAAAAGGAGATGTCTCACAGTGGTAAACATGGCCTTGTCCAATTTTTTTAGATGTGTTGTTGTGACAAAATATAAAATCACCTATTTTTTCTCTTTAAATGATACATTTTCTCTGTTTGAACATTTAATATGTCATCCATATTCTAGAGAGCACAAGCCAGTGTATTTCTAGTGCTGGTCCCAAGCCCAGGAAAATAGTGAGGTTTGCGTCAGAAAGGGTATCCGGCGTAAAACATTTGCTAAAAATTAAAATGCGTGTTACTAATTGTTATTTCATACTGGATCGGTCGCATGATGGAGAGAAGAAAGGTGGATATTTTGTGTGTGCAGGAGACAAAGTGGAAAGGTAGCAAGGCTCGAAGCATTG
>JAOUQV010321283.1:0-12202 GCA_028565295.1 Aspidoras spilotus
CGGCTTAATATAAAGTCCTCATATAGAGAACATATCAGATATTAAACTGATAAGAACAGATACTACACTTGATCTTATCCAAAAGGCCGAGAAGCGATAAATGTAAGTATCTGAGAAGATACTTACATTTAAAACCATTTTACCCTCCCCAAGAGTGGTCGCCCAACAAAGATCTCTCCAAGAGCAAGAAAGGTAATAGGCAGCAAAGTCATAATGGACCCAAGGATAACTTAATTAATGTTAATATTGTTAATGTTCATGAGTCCACCATCAGAAGAACACTGAACAACAATGGTGTGCATGGCAGGGTTGCAAGGAGAGAGCCATTGCACTCCAAAAAGAACATTTATTAGGTTTTAATGCATGGTTAAACACTGTCCTCTGGAAATCTGTCTTTCAGAACCCCTAGCCATGGACATTTTACAGCAATTACAGAGACATTTTAAAATAATAAAATCAATCATATTTACTTTTAAAGAACATTTATTTGAACATATATTGAGTAATGCAGAATTAAGGTCTTGATTATAAATACATGCACAATGATAAATATATATTGTTTGTATAAATAGTTAGACACTGGGGTTAGTATCATGTGCATGTTTCAAAGTCTACCTAGCATCTTTTTCTCCTACATGTGATCTCTCTCTCTCTCACACACACACACACTCTCACACAGATGAATACTGTAAGTGTTTTTCATACTGCATGCTTTTACTGAAAGTCCACCCAACTGCATATAGATGTGTGTGTGTGTTGTGTTACTCTACATTAAGAAAAGTAGCACTGTGCAGACTTACATAAGAAAGAAACATGTGTGTGTGCGTGTGTGTATAAACATGTTCAAGTGCATTAGTGCTAGATATTTAGTAAAAAGAAGGATTAATGTGAAAAATGTGTGCGTAAGAGAAAATAAACTGATGCTTCCTCTGCAAAGGGACATTCTTGTATCCAGGTGCTTGGACATATGGAAATATTTAGAAAATTCAAGTTTCTTTCACTGGCACACATATGCCCTTCCATATCTTTACTTAAATTATAAAAAAAATCTAAACAGAGAAGAGGTCACATAAACACGCATATACATACACCACTAAATGTGCGGGTTTCCTTGGGCAATGCCACATGAGGCAGGGTGGTACTAGCATGTGTTGACCTAATTACAAAGCAGCTAAGATAGAATATGCCCATGAACACACACCCACACATACTCATACACACATCAATGCACACACACACACACACATGTACATTTGTGTTTAGGTCTGCATACTTGAAGTGTATGAACATATGCATGCTTAATGTATTATGGTGTATATGTGATTTAAAAAAATATTCCTTTATTCATGTTCTGCATGTGATTGTATAGGAAATTGTATGGAAAGATTCAATGAAAGAGCTCCTGAATCATTTGTTGCAACTTCCAGTTAGAAATCAGCAATTCTGAATCAAAAAATATGCTACACTCCTTGAAAAAAGTATGGTATGTGCATTTTTATTCAGTTGATACATACACTCTTACAGAAAAAAGGGGTCTCGAAGGGTATTCTAAGGTATTAAAACTTTTCTGACTTTACAAATAACCCTATAGTGATGTAAAATTCTATTTAGTACAAATGTTCCATATTATATCATATTTTTTGCCTTTTTGAATGAATTTCTCTGTACACTCTATTTCAAGGTCCAGTAAAGCTGTTCTGAGAGCTTAAGGATGCCCATCTCCCATTGTTTTAATGTTTAAATTGCCACAGACAGCGTTGATGTTGAGTCTAGGATTAATGCATACATCATATATGCATTTCTAGTGAAAATGTTGGTAGGTACATACTATATACCTTTATTTTTTAAAGGATAGAAATGGAAATGTACTGGCAGTTGGGGAGAGGGTGAGGGAACGATGGTAGGAATGTTTTGAGGAGCTGATGAATAAAGAGAACGTCAGGGAAAGAAGAGTAGAAGGGGTAGAAATTTTAGCACGGTGGAAATATTAGCAAGGATGAAGTGAGAAGAGCTTTGAAAAAAAGAAGGAAAAGGCAGTTGGATCTGATTACATACCGGTAGAAATATGGAAATTTATATGATGGGATGGGATATGGGAGTGGTGTTTTTGATTCGATTATTCAGTGATATTCTTGAGAATGAAATTATGCCTATGAAATAGAGAAAAAGTGTATTTGTACTGCTTTTTAAGAACGTAATGTTGCATGCCAAGAAAGAGCACAGGTGCCAATTACCAAAAATGCTTTGGGAATGCTGATGGAGAAGTATAGAGAAGGCCAGAAAGAGCTCCATTATGTATTTGTAGATATAGAGAAAGCTTTTGATAGGGTGCCGAGGGATAAGTTGTAGAAGGAAGTCTGGAGTTGCTAAAAAGTATTTTATACTGGTTCAAGACATGTAAGAGAACAGCATGACAGTGGTGAGATGTGCTGTGGGAGTAACAGGTAGCTTCAAGGTGGAGGCGGGACTGCATCAAGGATCGGAACTAAGCCCCTGGTTTTCTCTGGTGATGAACAGACTAACAGATTAGGCCAAAAAGGAATATAAATAAACTTTAATGTTTGCACATTACATGATCATCATCTGCACTGAGAGAAGGCAACATCTAGAAGAGAACTTTGAGAGAAAGAGGAATGCTCTGGAAAGGGGAGAATGAAAGTCAATTGTAGTAAGAAAGAAAACATGTGCGTGAATGAGAGGGAGGCAAGTAGAACAGTTAGGCGACAGGGAACAGGGTCCGAGAAGGCACGTACAGGGAGCAGTGTCCAAGTTATCAAAACTGATGTGTGACAACAGCAAAAGTGAAAGGAAAGGTTTATAAGAGAGTTGTTGTATGGATTGGAGTCAATGACACTGACCTAGAGACAGGAAGCAGAGCTGAAGATGGCAGTGCTTAAGATGTTGAGGTTCTCAACATGGGAGTGACCAGGATGACCGGTAATAGGAATAAGAACAACAGAGGGACAGGACCGGTTGGAAAATTGTGAGACAAAGTTATAAAGTTTGATATGGAGCTGTCAGGTTGAACAAAGAGAGGAAGTCCAAAGAGGAAATATATGGATGGGGTCAATATAGACATGTAGGTAGCTGGTTTAGGAGCAGAAGGCACAGAGGACAGAGTAAGGTGAAAAAGATTGATTAGCTGTGATGACCTCTCATAAAGGATGAGGTCAAAAGATTATTTTTCTGGAATATATAAATTCCAGAGGTAAAAAATAATCCTGCCAGTGAAATAACGTTATACGATTCATATTTGATATTGTCCCCAAACACACACAGACACAAATTATTTAGTTCTCTTTCTCTCAGTGGAACACAGGATTGTGTACAGGATTACAGTATACAGTCAGTTTATTAAATCTGACACATGTGTAGACAGACACAAACACACTTGAGCCCTAATTTTGCATAGGGAAATTGTTCTGACAGCCAATGTGTGTATGTGTTGGGGGTGCAGGGGGGTTTGACGAACAGTATGTGTATGTCAGTGAATCTGTCAGTTTTAGTGTGTGTAATTTTCCTTTCTGCAAGTTAATAACCTTTTTTCCAATGAAAGCTGGCCAAACCAATGTCAAAGGTGTTTACACACACACACACACACACTCACACGCTCACATATACACACACACACACACACACACGTTGGTACTGCTGTACATATGAGTACTTTTCATTAACATAATTATTAATGAAGATAATTAACACCCAAAACTTAACACAGTAGTGTTAAAGCAACTTTTTACTCAGTAGGGCATATTTCATGAGTATTAAACAAACTGCCAGTTTGGAATGATTACCAGGCTAAAATAACCTAGTTAATCACAAGACAAAATCAAGATCAGGTTGATATAAGGGTGCAAAACACATGACACAAACAAAAGTATGGTGTAAGTACAGTTGCAAATATGAGTCATTAAACAAATTGCCAACCAAAAGCAGAGTCTCTAAAAAGTAGCGCTTTGTGCATGCCACGTCAGAGTCAACAATAAAGCCCAAAGAACTATTTTTTTAAATACCTGCATTTCTGACATTTGTGCTTACCCCTGTTTGCAGTTGCATGGATAAGATCTCTGTTACTGTACATCACTGTGACCATGCTCCCTGACTACATTAATTACAATGAAAGATTTTAACCTTGTGTTAAGCACGAAGCTTTACTGTAAACCCTACACTACAAGATTCAGAGGCTTGAAAACTTTTCATACACAACTCACAATTGTCTGTCTAATTGTCAGGAGAAGCAAACTGGTCTCAAAATCTACCCGATTATACTGCCGTGTGGGACAGGCTTTAGGTGCAGTAAGACTTTGAAAAGGTCCTTAATCCACATCAAATCCAGACCAATGATTATAAAGAAAAAAAACTGGCCAGTATTGAAAAGTCAAATAAACAACTGCCAACTGCTAATGTGCAAATACAGTTCACCAACAGCTGCACAATATGCAATTCAGTTCTTTTTATAACCACCTAAACATGCAGCCAGATCAAACTACCTATCTCTCTCTCTCACCCACTTACTCACACACACATTAGAATCTTGCAGAGATCTGGTAAGGGGTGGAATGCCCAAACTACTTCTCAGTTTTTGCACAAAAAAAATTAGGATCACATCAAATCAAAACGATATGTCAATCTTCAATACTTGGTTCAGGAAGCCCATATTTCCTTGATGCCTGCTGTCAGCTCTTCTTGGTTGTTGGGTCTGGTGGCCCTTATTTTCCTCTTGAGAATACTCCATAGATTTCCAATGGGGTTTAGGTCTGACAAGTTGGCTGGCCAGTCAAACTTTGTGATGGCTTGGGCATCAAATAATACATTTAACTTTCAAGATACCCAGGGACGCTTTACAAATATGGTGGGGTAAAGATAGGTGGAGTGAACAAGGGTTAAACATCCAAAAAGGAGCGGCAGCCAATCGCGTTAACGTACCCTTACCCGGAAAGAAAGAATATAGTAAACATAGGGGAGGCCATTTAGGACATTAAAATATCACATAACAATCTGACAGTCTGTCCCACTAGGTGTGGGGGTAAAAAGCAACAAAGCAATAAAGCAATGAAGCCCGGGGAAGAGAGCTTGTCTCTTACTTCTGGAGGAGCATTGTCACAGCAGCAACCTTGAAGGGCTAAAGCTGATATAGGAAGCAAATTAAAAATTAGTCCTCGTTTGTTATTTTTTTAAAGAGGATAAATAGATATATATTATACTCCTGATTAATCCATATGTTAATTTTTCCATTTCAGTCTCTCAAACGATGCATTAGTAGTGGTATAATGTTATCAATGTTGCGATTTAAACTCACAGTGCTGGCCACTATGCCCCTTGCGTCAATCATGTCGGACACATTTAAAGGGACTCGCACAACTGTTCTGGTTGGTTTAATATCTCGATAGATCAGGGCAATTCCTAATCCAATACTCAAAATGCACATGATGATGCTTCCAAATAAATAGGCGTCCTCAATGTCCTTTAATAAAAGAGTCGCTAGACACACAACCCGCCACTTCACCCTTAAGTCACGTAGCCAGCTGCAAATGTTCAGTGAGGACAGGATGGTTCCCCGAACCCAGAATTCTCCTCAAGAAGATGGTGTCATTTGCATTGAGAGACCTTTTAATTAAATCCATAATTTCTTACTTTGAAGAGCAGAGAGTAGAAAATCTCTCAGAGTAGTAGTAGACTAAACAAGACAAGAGAGGCATAACAGAAGAGATAAGGGAGAAAATAAAATGCGACCACCTTCATCGAGAGCAAGAAGAAATGCTTTGGTGCTTCTGGCAGCATGTGCAGAGGTCAGAGCCTTCTGAAAGATAAAATCTGCATCTCCAAGCAGATCCTCAGCAGAGGGAATCATGAAGTCCTCTAAAACATTCTGGTAGACTGTTGCGATGACCTTGGGTTTAAGAAAGCAGGGTTTATCAACACCTGCACTGGACATTGCACCCCAAATTATAAGAGACTGTGGATATTTCACACTGGGCCTCATGCAGTTTTGGTTCTGTTCCTCAACCCTGTCTTCCTCAAAACCCCTGGACATTGATTCCCGAATGAAAGGCACACTTTTCAGCGGAAAAGAGAACCTTGGACCGCTGGCCAATGGTCCAGCCCTTCCTCTCCTTGGCCCTGTTGAGACGCTTTCTACGTTGGCTCAGGTTCAGAAATAGCTTGACACGAGTAACCCGACAGTTGTAGCCCATATCCTGGATGCGTCTAAATGTGGTGGTTTTTAAAGCTGTGACTCCTGCCTCATTCCACGCTTTCTGAATCTCTACCAAATTCTTGAATCTTCTCTGTTTGATAATCCGCTGAAGGCCACGGCTATCTCTTTGCGGGTGCATCTTCTCCTGCCATTTTGTCTTTCCACTGCATAGTTTTGAATGACAGAAAATAGAATTCTATTTTTTTTGTGGGTTTTATGATCTGCTAGCCCAAATTTTGTAAAAATAAACAAATAAATACTTGAAATACTTGTTTAGATTGTGGGCCCTGAATGTATAATCTATGAAAGTTTAAATATTTGAATAAAATTATGTAAATTAATAAACTTTTCCAGGATATTCTGAGTTTTTGGAATGGGTTTGTATAAAGCTGTATTTTTGTTGCCTGACAACATTGTTTAATATTTATACGTTTGCAGTAGCTTTGGAAAAACGTACATTCTGGAAATGCTGACTGTCTAGCCTGGAACTAGAAAAGAAAACAGATGCATATATAGAATGTTTATGTTTTCTCAAAATTTCCTTCCAATTTAGATGGCTGTCATGCAAAAATACTTACGATGGCAATAATAATGTATATGTTACTAATTGGAGAATGTCATTTGCAATGTTCTTGAAACTATCAAATTCCTGGACCAAGATCTCGTCAAATCATCACTACAAATGCGACATGTAAAAAACCTGCATGCATAATACCGTCTTTGTCGCACAATGTTGAATTCTGCTGAGGATCTGTATGCAGATGCAGATTTCATCTTCCAGAAGGACTGGCCCCTGCCCATGTCACCAGAAGCACCAAAGCATTTCTTATTCTGGTGGTATTTATGTCAACAACTGAAATCAAGTCACTGCAAAATGTCAACCTAGTCTGTATTATATTATTAACACCACGCTCCTAGAGCTGTATGAGCTATCCTCACTGGAGTGTGAGACAGAAACCCGAGCCCGGGTCCTACAGCGCCTCCATTTCGTCATACTGTAAACTCCGGAAATGTTTTACAAGCTGATACATGACCTCAATGGCATACAGTATACAACACCTCCCTTTGACAAGCCATTGTGTGGATGATATTCACTGACCTCGGCTCCGGCTTCAGTTGAGTCATCCCTAAGTTAAGTCAAGACATTTTGGCACAGTAGACATTAGCGTTGTGGATACGGCAGTTATTGGACTTCACACAGCTAAACCCCAGGCAGTAAGTTCCCCAGGGCTGTGTTCTGGGCCACTTGTTGTCCATGCTGATGAAGCATGACTGTTGTGACAAGGACAACTAAAACTACCTCATCAAACAAGACAACAGTGGTGGACCTCATCAACAGTGGTGGCTCAGTGGTTTGTATGCTTATTTTACTTTAGTCTTGCTCTTACTTTTGCTTTATGCAGCAGTAACATTACTAATTACTATGTTGGTCCAAGTTAAATACATATATTACTGAACCTTGTGGATCATCTGCCACAAGCTCTCATTCCCAGAACTCCTCAGTAATACATAGTGTGTTTTTGAACAGTGTGAAAGACTGAGATGGGAACAATTTGCCAAAGCCAATCCACCTATGAACAGGGTTAAACAGTGAAAGGAAATTGTTGAGACCAAAGAAAACCCAGAGAGGCACATAGAGAAACCAGATCTCAGAACTGATCCCATGACACTTAAGTGGTGAGGAATCAATGAGTTACTGAGCAGGCCACTAACAGGTGAAATTACACCTTTTAAATGAAACATGAAAAGTATTTACAAATGCTACATTTGTCCATATCTTTAAAATCTTGTATTTGTGTCTGGATTGTATAATAATAATTAACCATCATTTCTTTTATTATTATAATAGCTTTAAATTATAATGTGTGTGTTTGTGTGTGTGAGAGAGAGAAAGAGAGAGAGAGAGAGAGAGAGAGAGACCAACTTAGTTTACCCCAGAGGAACAGAGAAGCTATTGATAACTCTAACTTTCTTTCTCACTCTCTCTCTCATATATATACACACAAAACTGAAGACCTACTTACACACATATATATTTGCATGGACACACACACAAATGTACACACGAAATACACACATACACTGAGAGCAGTGCCTAAATGATGAAAGTGGCATTAATAAGTGCAGTCCTTGTCCTTACCTAAACACACGCGCACACACATGGATGGATGAATGTGTCTTTTGGTTTGATCTTAGTGTGTGAGGGGGGGTTGCCTGTTCCTGACTGAAGCATTCATAAGAAACAGGATACACCTATTTGTGAACACACACTGACACACACACGTACAGCCTTCCTTGGAATTTTTTTCTTTTACTTTCTCCCTTCATCTCACAATTTTGCTTTTTATTTAGTCCTGCTCTCCTTAGTTCTTTCAGTGCATGCGTGTGTGTGTGTGTGCACGCACGTGTGCACGTGTGTTTTGAGGGTTAGGGCGTGTCAGGCTGAAATTAAAGAGCACTAAAAGCAGAACTGACGTCTGCAGCTCTAAAACTAGCATAAATCACAGAACCTTTGAACACACACACTGCTACTGTAAATAGGGGGAAAAGTTTACTTTAAAAAGAATACTAAAGAACATTGTACACCTCATAGATCAGATGCTCTCAAAAAGGATTCCTCTACTACTTCTTATTCCTTTCCATTTTAGGAGCCACCATAACAGATCAACTCCAAAATGTTTTACCAGGCAATGAAATAAAAGCTGATTATATAAAGGACAGTTATTCGTATATAAATCACTCTATTGAATGTAATACCTGTACATGCAGTCCGTTCTAATTATAAGCTACTGTTAATGAATGATATACAGTGTATGAAAAGACAAATGGCTAATGCATACAAGTCGAAAACTGGACGCTGGTTCATTCTCAAGAATTGATCATTGGTATTTACAGTTGTCCATGATTCCCATTATCTTCACCAGAGCCACAGTCTCATCTGAATATAAGTAGTCCTTGACGCTTGATGCTGCCACCAGCATGCTTCACCCAGTTCCTGTTTTTTTCACATCAGAGCTTTACCACTGAGCTTTAACACAGCTGCTATCTAGGCTGCCATGAAATTGCGATGTTCGGTCTTTATTTCTGTACAAAATCGATTCCATAAAAGTTGGGACAAAGTACAACAATTTATAAATCTCAAAAACTAATATGGCATTCCTAATAGAACATAGACAACATATCAAATGTCGAAAGTGAGAAATTTTTAAATTTCATGCCATATATTGGCTCATTTGAAATTTCATGACAGCAACACATCTCAAAAAAGTTGGGACAGGGCAATAAGAGACTGAAAAGATTAAAGGTACAAACAATTGAAACTCATTAGATCAATTGGCAATAGGTCATTAACATGACTGGTTATAAAAGAAAGCATATTGGAGTGGCGGCAGCTCTCAGAAGTGACTATAAGAAAGGAGTTTGACAGTGTAAAATTGCAAAGTGTTTGAACATATTATCGTCATCTACAGTGCATAATATTATCAAAAAATTCGGAGAATCTAGAAGAATCTCTGTGCTTAAGGGTCCAGGGCAGAAAACCATCTTGGGTGCCCGTGATCTTCGGGCCTTTAGATGGCCCACACAAAATGGGCTCAGGAATATTTCCAGAGAACTTTATCTGTGAACACAATTTACCGTGCCATTCACATTGCCACTGGACTGTGGCAAAGTGGAAAACTGTTCTGTGATCAGACAAATCAAAATTTAAAGTTCTTATGAAAATCAGGGATGCCGTGTCATTAGTACTAAAGGAGAAGAACAACCCAAGTTGTTATCAGTGCTCAGTTCAGAAGCCTGCATCTCTAATGGTATGGGGTTGCATTAGTGTGTGGCATGCACAGCTAACACATCTGAAAGGACACCATCAATACTGAAATGTATATCCAGGTTTTAGAGCAACATATGCTCCCATCCAGATGACGTCTCTTTTAGGAAGACCTTGCATTTTTCAACATGACAATGCCAAACCACATACTGCATCAATTACAGCATCATGGCTGCGTAGAAGGGTCCAGGCACTGAATTTTCACCCTTAGAAAACATTTGGCGCATCAAAAAACAAAAGATCTGACAAAAAAGACCTAAAAGAATTGAGCAAATAAAATCCTACATTAAACAAGAATGGGTAGAATTTCTATCCCTCAACTTGAGCAACTTCTCTCCTCAGTCCCCAGACGTTTACAGACTATTGTAAAGAGAAAAGGGGATGTCTCACAATGGTAAACATGGCCTTTCTTCCAACTTTTTTGAGATGTGTTGTTGTTATGAAATTTAAAATCACCTATTTTTTCCCTTTAAATGATACATTTTCTCAGTTTAAAGCTCTGATATGTCATCTATGTTTTATTTTGAATATCCCTAAAGACTTGTCCAGAGACAGCTGGTGACAGCACCCTGGAAACAGACGTGGGAAATGGCTGGGAACTACCGAATCCACACTGAGCGCTGTGGTCAGCCTCTTCAAGTCATCTCAAGTACGGCTTTAACTAGGGCCTGTTCAACAGTGCAGAATGCAAGGGTGGCGAAAAGACTGCCAAGCACATAATCACAATCAACTATACAGCTCAACCTGGATATTCTAAGTTGTTGGAATGGGTCTATATATGTATACTGTATATGAAGAAGAAGATATATATACATACACAAATACATGTGTGTGTAAAAATAGGAATGAATAATACAAGTGAGTAATATATCCAGTATATTATAATTAATAGATTATTATACATATCACATTTAGCAAGCTCAGAGTTGCCCACATGAGGGAGCCATTACCAAATCAGAACGATTTTATTTAGCCTGTGTATCTGTGTGTGTGTTTTAAACTCTTCAGTCACCAACAGGATGACACGACATATTATGAAGAATATATACTGTATTTCGAGAGTCAGTAAAAGTAAAAAGTAGTAAAATAATGATACATAATAAAACAATTCATTTCAATTCAATTTTATTTATAAAGCGCTTTTAACAATAAGCATTGTCCCAAAGCAGCTTTACAGAAAACGTTTTATCCCAGATGAGTAACGGTGGCAAGGAAAAACTCCCTGAGTAACTAAAGAAGAAACCTTGAGAGGAACCAGACTCATGTAATCTGTATACATATAATACATGGTTCTATAACTAACAATAATATATAACATTAATATAACAGTAATTATATAATATTCACATAACATATATCTAACACATACTTCTATAACTAACAATAATATATAACAGTAATATATAATATACACATAACATACATCTTATACATAATTATATAACTAACAATATATAACAATAATATATAACAGTAATATATAATATATACGTAACATACATCTAATACATAATTCTAAAACTAACAATAATATAACAATATATACATAATATATATAACATACAAAACATACATCTTATACATAATTCTATAATTAACAATAATATATAACATTAATATAACAATAATATATATATATATACAAAACATACATACCATATACATTATTCCATAACTAACAATAATATATAACATTTAGCATAATAATAGAGTGAATTGCTAGTTGGAGGGAATTGCCGACATCTCCTGGTTCCTCCGCCGTATTCGGTGTAGCTCATAAGAAAGAGTGAAGAAGAGAGAAGATCAAAAAGAGAAAGGGATAAAAGGGAAAGAGAATAAAGAGAGTTAGACACGATCAACTATCTAATGGACAATTCAAACACAAGTTTCGCAAAGAGCAAGCAGAAATTCTGGCAGACTAGTGCTATGGCAGCATAACTACAGGGTAGAACCAGAAGGTGACACAGACATAACGGAGACCTGGGACATAAAGCAGCCAGCCACTCCTCCGTCAACAAACCCGAGTGATCTTGTGAAAGTGGCCGGGCGACAGCATCCATACATCCCAGTTTACCAAAACACTCTATGACCATAAACCCTCCAGCTCTTAGCCCTGAAGATGACTATGAAGGATATGCTTGACTAAATAAACAAGTTTTCAGCCTAGACTTGAAGAC
>JAOUQV010321343.1:0-12196 GCA_028565295.1 Aspidoras spilotus
GCCAGATCCTAATGCGAGAAACTCGCTGTGGCGACCCCTGGTGACAGGGAAAAAGCCGAAAGATGAAGAAGAAGAAGTCTGAGTTAATTCTTCTGCTATCACCATAATTTATAATCAGTGTTATATAGTATAAGCATGTTCCTGAAGCAGTTAAGCTAGCCAGAGCCATGACATTAATGCTACACATGTAGACTGATGAGTTGGTATGATTTGGATCATAAGAATATCCTTTTTTTCTGCTCACATTTTCATCCCTTTGCTAGATATTATTTGCTGCAGATGGTTTGCATCTTATCTCTGAGAATTTTAATCTGGGTTTTCCAGTTGATACTGATGATGAGTGACATGCTATGTGGTGCAGCCTATATAAATCTGTTTTAAGGTCTTTCTTACATGATGGATTGTGATACCTTCACACATGCCATGTGGATGTTGTTGGTGATGTCCCTGTATATTTTTCTTTTGGGTTTTATTCACAATGTTGAGATAATCAACTGGTATCGTTTACTCAGGCCACATTTTGATTGTCTGTACACAAAAGGTTTTGGAAGGGTAGTCAAGACTGTGTTAGGTCATGGAGTGACAGGATGAGGATCTTGGCGCATATATTGACAGGATGATGATTGTGTTGGGGCATGCAGGGACAGGAAAGTGAATGTGTTGCATGCAGTAATGGGATACAAGGGTGGAATGGGGATGGTGTTGGTGTAAGTGAGGATGGGATGTGGATTAAATATACAGAGATGGCTTGAGTATAACTTATAACAGTTAGGTGATTGGGGATTAGTGTTGCTAGGATAGGCTCAGCTCCACCGCCATCATTAACAGGATAAAGTACTTACTTAAAATGAATGAAATATTACATATTAGTGAGTTTTAAAATTCTGCGAGTGTTACATCTTGCTGTTAAAATGTGCTGTGTCTTCTACTAAAATGTATCCTTGCTTTATTACAAGCTAAGAACAGAGAGAAGTGAGAAAGATAAGCACAAGTGAGAGAGATGATGATTGTATGTGTGAGAAGGTGATGAAAAGTGACAGAGATATACAGAGTGTGTGGGTGTGTTTGTGTGAGTTGTTTCCTCTTTGAGCAGCTCACAGAAATGAGTCACCTCCTTGCTCTACTCCTCGACTGTCTGTCCCATTTCTAATAAAGCAGCTTCATATCCACAGCACATCAAATAATCACACATCATTACACAGAGTGTGACAAGCTTTAAAATAGATGACAAGTGCACAAGCTAACTCTTGCTAAAATCACACTACCTACATTACATTTTGTCTCCTCAATAAAATCCACTGCAGTGCAGATGTGAATCACATATAGAACCTGATGCACTGTCATTTATCTCCTCTTGACAAATCTAATGGAAAGATGCTCGACAGGTTGAGCTGAGCCTTGGGTACTATGAGAATACGGGAATTGACTTCAATCCTGATTATTTTCACTCTGGTGGGAGTGAATTTCTTCAGATTGAAGTAATTTGCTATTATTATGTCATGTCATATCATATGCCCTCATTGCTTTACACTGTTTGGCTCCATAGATGTACTGCATAGGATAGGTATAAGCTGACTGAGGCTCCCCGGGGAGTTGAACCCCAGTTATATATTTTATGGGAATTATATAGTAAAAAATAGGTTAGACAAGTGCTTGAAAGCCAGTTTACATCTATACAAGCACTCATAGTTTGTTAAACATTGGCTTTTGTTTTTGAAAAGGTCATGATGTGTCTTCTGTTGCATTTCAATTAGCTTGTATTGTTGTATGTGAGATGTACTGCTCTAATGAGTGGAATTCATTTAGACTTTGATTAGTGTAAAATTCCCTGATGGTCGTGATTCACTAATATCATTCGATTTAATCTCTATAGTGATTTCTACGGTGAAACCAGTGCCGCAATGCAGCTTTACAGAATGAAATTCAAGAAATAATTATAAAGCATATACTGCATAAGCTTGAGATATTTTAGACCGTTTGGTTGAGGGTTTTATTCAGAGTGACTTACATTTATATCATTTATACAACTGGCACTGGCCCAGAGCTGCTGGGTGGGCAGCAACTGACCCATAACACTGTGTGGATTAATGGATTGATTAAATTATCCAACTGAACTGCTGGGCTACCACTGCCTTTCAAATACTGTACATGATATATATGAACTGAAAAATACATACAAGAGAGTGTATGAAAACACTTTTGTAATTTGTGTAAATTATTTGCACAAATGCAAATGGATTGTCCAAAATATAGGATTATTTTACAGAAGCTACAATATATTTCCTAAAGTATTTGCTCATCTATCCAAATGAATGGAATCAGGTGTTCCAATCAATTCCATGTCCACAGATGTATAAATGCTTCAGCATACCAAAACATTTTGGACAATATTATGCTCCCATATTTATGGGAACAGTTTGGAGCTGGCCTCTTCCTTTTCCAACATGACTCTGCACCAAGCAAGGTCCATAAAGACATGGATGACAGAGTCTGGTGTGGATGAACTTGACTGGCCTTCACAGAGTCTTGAGCTTAACCTGATAGAACATCTTTCAGGATGAATTAGAATGGAGACTGTGAGCCAGTCCAACATCAGTCTCACAAAAGCGCTTCTGGAAGAATGGTCAAAAATTCCCATAAACACATTCCTAAACCTTGTGGAAAGCCTTCCCAAAAGATGTGAAGTTGTTCTACTGTGGACCGACGTCATATTAAACTTTACAGATTTACATATATGTGAGTCAGTGCAGGTGAGCCAATACTTTTGGAAATATAATCTACAATGTTCACGCTTAGGAAAGTACCCAGTCTGCTCAGTTGTGTAAAAAAATGGTCAGGTTAGTTTACAGATTAAACCTTTCACATTTTAATGCAGCTTTGCTCTGTCCCAAACATTCACATTTTTTATACAATTATTTTTTGCTACACAGGTCATTTCACAGGCTGAGGGCCAGCAGAAGAATCTGCTGCATTCCATTGAGTCTCTGCCGAGCCGCGGACCTCTTTCTTCTCTTGATCCAGACCTGCTCCTGCTAAAGGCTACATCCGCAGCCACACTAAGTTGTCTAGGAGAGTGCTTAAGCATCCTTCAGCACAATGTCACCCAGGCTGCACGCAACATCACCACACACACACAAGGAGTGAATGCAGGTGAGTTAAAGTGTGGCCTGAACTGTCTCGGCACAATGGCATACCTATATTTTAATGATGACACTGTTACCGTGTGTCTTGTTAATTTTTACTATGAATCTAGAGTAATGTATTAGAGGAGAAAGTACAAGTGAAAAGAAAATCACTGCAATTAGTGTGTCACTCACACATAACACTAATTTACCCCACCAGAATTAACCATTCTGTATAATAGAGATTGAGGATTAAAATTACTTTCACATTTATCATTTAAAAAGCACTTTTAGTTTTAGTTTAGAATAAGATAATGTTTTATTAATTCCCAAAAATAAATTAGTTTCAGCAGCTTACATACAAATAAAACACAGCACAAAAAAACTATAAACTAAATAAAAATACTAATAAACTATTAGTATAGTCTTATAAAAAGTACAGCATGGAGTACATACAGTCACCAGTCTATTAGGTGCACCTTGCTAGTAAAACATACACAGTTAGCCTTCAGAACTCCCTCAATTCTTCATGATTCCTTAGTTGTAATGAGTGGTTATTTGAGTTACCGTTGCCATTCTATCATCTCAAACCAGTCTCACCATTCTCTTCTGACCTTTCACATTAACAAAAAATGTAAGCAGTAATGGGTAATAGATTAAATACAAGCATCTAGTGCAGATTCCAGTACAGTTGATTGAGTGGCAGGGTGCAATATTTGTACAAGAGATACAAATGGTTATGTGTGTGTGTATAGAAAGCAATTTGGGCTGGTCTGGGTCCAGACCGACAATAGATGAGCCAGTGGAGAATGGATCAGTAATGGGTCTTTCCAACTGTACTACTAGCAAATCATCCTCATCTCCAGCACACCGGAGCAAAGAAGTGCACAGAGTTTCTGAGGTATGCTCTCAAACACTCACACACACACACACACACACACACATATATATATATATATAGGCTGTGTGTAAAAAGTCAAGGCAGTCTGACATGACCACGGTTATGTGCATTTCATGCCGAACTTGCCTGGCACAGGAAGCGATAATTGGATGTGTTCTAGTTTTCTGTCAGGTAACTGAGCATCTGCAAAAGCCCTGTCTGAGGGGTATGAGTCACTCTATCCCGTTTGGGAACCTTTTTCTACATTTCTGGCATGCCTCCCTGCTTATGAAAATAGGCCAAAGTTATTGGCACTACATGATGTGTGTGTGTGTGGGTTCTGTTTCAAGCCCAGCTAGAATGTGTAGCTGATCACGGCTGCTGAGGACGAAACTGCATCATTTAGGACAGAAGATTATTCATACGGCTCAGATTAACAGTGCAGAAAAGCACTTATTTTATTATAAACACTCACAATATAGCTTGAAGTGTATTTGCACTGTATTTCCTTCAGATACAATAGTGTGAGAATTTTAAAAAATGTATGCATTTATTATGTGTTCTAAATATTATAGTATTTGACCTAGTAATATTAATAAAATAACTAATAGACTGTATATTACCCAGTTGTCATTTAGATAATAGTTTAGATTGCAATACATGATCTTACTCTACATTACATGATTCACAGCTGAGCTTAGTCTCTACTGGCCTGTCCTAGTTTACAGATTTTTAGAGCAGTCACATTCAGTAAATGTAGTTCATGTGTGAGGGACAGCAAACCTTGATATTGTGTCCTTATGATTTTCGAATGGATTGAATTACCTTTCGAGCACATTTGGTGGGTAAGTTGTGCAAGAGTCAGTAAAGTGGTTTCTTTCTTTTGAATGAGAAACTAGTAAATCATGTTGTAAGTGCAATCAGAGGCTCAATAAGGGAGGCTTTTGGTATTATTACTGATGGCACTGTGCCAAAATGGCAGAGAGAGAGAGCGAGAGAAAGGGGGGGGGAGATTGTAGGGGAGAGAGAGAGAGAAAGAGAGCACATCTGTAAAATGCTGCACCCATGATAATCATATGCAGTGAGCATTTTCATTCATCATGCTGCCTTATGTGCCTTTGTGTTTTGAGTTATCACCTGATGAAGGGGTTAGAGAGAGGTAAAATGTAAAAGTGTGATGTTTAACGAAGCTGTAGTCAACCTCAATGCTTAAGCAATTCCGAAAGGGCATCTACAGTCGGGGTCATCTGTGCTCATTAGCATATAAATGAGCTTCATTACAAACTCTATTTTTAATTGTGATTTGTAATAAATCAAAATATTACTGCTGTTACGTTTTTTCTGGGTTTTACGTATGGGTCTGGAAATCATGATGCATCAAATGTTCACTAAGTAATTTTAATTATTATGTAAAGCAGTCTAGTTTTCTATAGCATAGTACAGTCTTAGCATACATTCATTTCATTTTCTTATTTTCCATTGTCCATTGTTCTTATCCAGAGCGACTTGTGGTCTGAAGTCTTTCTCAGTAGGAGCACGCCGATACTGTTTTTGCTAGGAAAAGAATACAATGAGCCTAAAACTCTGTTTGTGAGGTAATATGTACTTAATGATCACTGTTTTAGAAACACCTGACAGGAAGCATAGTGATCATTTATGAACTGCCTTTAACTGGTGTTTATAGTATGCTTTATATAAGTTTTTGATTTGTCCACTGCATAGCATAAGGCAACATTTGCTAGCTATGGGTAAACCGAGTGACTTGAACGATTTGACCCCGGACAGATAGTTGGATGTGTGATAGTACACCTGACGTGTGGACTGAACCACAGTATAACTGGTGTCTCAAGAGTGGAGGAACCATTAACAAATACAGTATTAACTATAATAGGTAACATAGCGGCCAGACACGTAGGGTTGAGCTGAAAGGAGAGTGTTAAACTAGTGAGACAAGCTGATGGAGATGCTGCAGTGGGCACGTGTTGACTTAAGAGTAAAAAACAGTTTTTATGAGGTTTTTTCGAGATGTGAAGAGAGAAAGAGTGAGAGACAGAGAGAGCACATCTGTAAAATGGTGTCTCCATGCTAATCATGACAACGGACGTATAGTTGGATGTGTGATAGTATCAGGTTTTTTAGATATAGTGATCATTCAGCGTAGCTAGAATGCACATTGTTTGAAGCACTGTTTGAAGACTGCAAATGTCTCTGCTCCTTAGAATTCCAGGGGAGTTTCTTCTACCACCTTGAGAAAAATATTAATACATGGCTTTTTTGTACCCTGAGAGATGGTGGGATAAGTAATAGGCTAGAGGATTAGATGGAGCATGTGGGGTTTGATTAGTGATTTAAAGTAGCTGGTGCATACTGGTTTGTTTTGGGTTGCTATAGAAATTTTGAATGTAGCAGTGTGATGGTGTTTGATTATTAGACATTGTAGCCAAATATATGTTTTTTTTCTGCTTGCATCATTCATACTTTTTTATTTATCCATTTATTTTCCTTAAAACTTTCCTTCTGGAAGAAGGATAAGGAGGTCAGGTGTTTGTTGACACAATCTCAGATTCAAGCTCCACCAATATCCACAGACTTTCACAAGTCAATTGTAAAATATATTTCCCCTGAAACGGTCTGTCATGAGTTTGCTTCAAGCAGGAATTTGCCGGCTATGGCACGAGCAGGATCTAACCGGGGCAGACTTATAACTTGCTCAAACCACTTCAACTTGCTTTAGTTCGGATAAACACTGGTTTCTGGGTTGTTGCACTCCTCGTCCTATCATAACAGTAAGCCCAACATACCTATAGAGGAGCCTCATTTCTGCCTGTACTCATGACCCTGAACTTCTGTCCAAATACTAAACATGGTTTTCTTATAGATGAAGACCATGATGAGTGCTTTGTCATATAACTGACACTTAATTGTTCTTTATTTACCACAATCTAGTTTACAGACAGAATCACTGCTGACACAGATTGGGCCCTATATTACACCCTGTGCAAGGGGCGTCATGATGCTCATTGCTATCCTTCACCCCACCAACAGTCTATTTTCACGTTGTCCACCTGCATGACTTCAATAACAGCGGTTCTTGCGACTACATTTACACTGATGGGCGTGGTGGTCTCAAAATGAGGTGTTCATTTAAATATCTGGCATATTACTGTCTTGGAAAACACAGGTGTGCTACTGACTGACAACAACTTAGTCAGACGGCAACAGACATATGTTCATTTAGGCAGTAAATTGTCAACGCAGGCGCATGCCCTGTATACAGTGCACAAGCCCATAGTGTGTGCCAGTTGACAGCTGTTAAAACGTTTACATCAACAATAAACACAATAAAAAATTAAATAACATTATTATTAATAATATTCTTTTAAAATAACACCAAGCACACACTGTAATAGAACAAATGGTTTGTTGAAAATGCACTTTACATTGGACATTACAATATAGCCCTCATAAGGTCAGAGCATTCTTTGTGGCCTCTTGTGTTAATATTTATGTCCATCATGGATGTCTCTTGGACATAAACGAGGACAAATTGCAGAATTTTAGAAGGCGTGATACTAAAATGTGTGTGCAGATGCTGATAAATGAAAATACACCTGCAGCAGCACAGGTGAAAATAGATCAGCTGCACAGGAGCTGTCACCAGTAGTCTGGTAAGTAAACAAAATGATTTGTTAAAATGCCCACTGTTTATGTAAGGGGCATTAAAAGTCAGGTATGGTGTACTAGTTTACAATCGTATTGTATTTGGACATTTAAGGGTGCAAAATTATTTGATCACTGCCCACTGCCCAGTGAACTGATTGTTTAATGCATTTGCTATTTCTTTTATAAATATTTATTAAACATTCCGTCGGACCTATTTCGATATTATTTAAGTAGATTAGAGAATAATTATATTCCTTTTACGCAGTTTGCGCCGTATAAGGCACACTTTTCCATAGTTGCAATAGCAAAGACACACTGACACGTCCTAAATCAGTGCTCAGATGACAGCTTGCCTAAAGATTGCGAGAAATAAGAGGCTGGGTCTATTTTCAGTCTCAGAATTCTTTACCAAAGGAAAGGTCTGTTAGGTTGCTGATTTTCATTCTAGCTGATGATGGCACAATTTTCAAGTGCATGTCTTGGGGATCTACGTTGGATGATGCCAAAGAAAAGAACTGTGGACATCAGGGATGTTAATCAATTCTATAGCACGGTTTATAATTGAACATGGTCACAAAGCAGCTTTACAGAAATTATGTTAGCCGGGGTGATAGAGAAAATGATGAGATGATAAGTGGAAGAAACCTTGAGAGTAACCAGAAAGAAATACCTGTCATTGTTTGTGTGATAACAGATATAGTCTGTAGGGATAGTCTATAACTGTGTGTGTAATAGTAAAGGTGTATAAACAGGACATATGACCATATGACCATGGACATAGGGCCCAATGGACCATATGTCCATTACCGGACTGTCTTAACTGTTAGGACTGTAAAGACAATAATGTAATATCAACCTCAACTCAATATATACAGTACATCTTATTTTGACTGACTGACCATGAAAAGAATCTCACTTGTATCTTTTGTTTGGGTTGATTTTTTTAGGCCATGTGTTTAGCCTTGGGTCTCCACGATAACATTTGTTCCATGCTGTCTGGACTGTACTAAATCTTCCTGCTATACTTGTCAGTCACAGTGATTTGTTGTTTTTCACAGAGCAAGTAGTCCATCATTACCTGTGCAATGCCTTGTCCTGTCCCAATACAATAACATGTTGTGCTGGTCTGCTATAGTGCATAAAAGGATTATAGCTCTTTATTTTTGCTGCAAATATTAGGTCAAGCTACAGGTGTTAGTTATAGTATGTCTGTTACAGAAAGGGGTTGCCATCCCGTACAAGAAAATGACAAAAAGATGACAGAAGTGCAGAGAGATTTATTGATTTACAGGAACGCTAAATGACAACGACACAAAAAAACATGAAATAATAAAATATGTAAAACAGGCAGCCAATAGCATATGCACACAATGAATGCACACAATGAATGCGCACCGAACTCCATCTCCGCCTCCAATTTATAAGTGGAATTGGAAGACTAGTGCACACTATACAAAATGGTGTGTGTCTCTGGAGCGGTCATGTCACACAGAGTAACACACAGACAGACACACACAGCAAGTCACAGCCTTAGAGCTAGAGACAACTTTTAAATTCCAAGAGAGGATTTTTTCAGTTAAAAGAGACAAACATGGTGAATAAAATCAACTGATATTATCTTTGCATATGTAAATCTGTGGTGTGGGTTCGTGTGTCTTTGAATGGGCATAGAACTTTTTTATGAATGAGTCAGCAGATTGAAATGGCTGTCTGGAGTGTATACAGAAATAAATACGAAATGAAAGCAGATGCACGTATTCAAAAAGCATCAGCATGCTCTATTCACTAGAAAGTGCCAATCTATTTGAAAAAAAAGGATAATTTAAATGTAACAGTTAAGGACAGATTATAGCAGCATGATGGTCTTGCATACTGCTACTTGTTATGATCAATGTATGGTTGTATTTTACAAGTTAGGAGATATCATAGTATCTGGTTTAATCCTGTTCTCAGGTTCCTCTCTGTGATTCCTGTGAGTTTCGCATAGATTTGCTAAAGAAATATGCTACTTCGACTGAATACTGTAATTGCCTTAGGTATAGTTATCTGCAAGGTATTCTAAGATGGGCTGGACGACTCACCCCAGGTTTATTCCAATTGTTCCCATAATTATTTGAATGAAATGCACTCTGCTTATTATGTTAAAAAAGATGCACATGGTGCCTAAACACCTCTGTTAAAATACTAAAAAAAAAAAATCAGCCCAAGATACAGCATATTGTAATGTTTACTCTCTCAACTAAATAATTGCACTCAGATGTACCAATCGCTTCCATGGCCTAAGATGTATAAAAACGTGCATCTCGGCATGCTGAAGCATTCTACAAACAATTGTAAAAGAACTGATTGTTCTCAAGATCTCAGTGAATTCCAAAATGAGAGGATGTCAAGTGTGCAATAAGTACAGTTGTGAAATTTCCTCGCTATTTTGTTATATTTCAGGCTTAACTGTCAGTGGTATTATAATAATAATAAAAAGTTAGATTTGAAGTGAATGACAATGACAGCAACTCAGCTACAAAGTGGTAGGCCATGTATGACAGAGCACTATGCTGAAGAGCATAGTGGGAAAAGGTCGCCAAAAATATAGCTACAGACATCCAAAGTTCATTTAGTTTTCAGATTAGCTCTAAAACAGTGAGCTTCATAGAATGGGGTTTTTATGACCAATAGATTTTGAACAATTTCGTGCTTTTAAAATGTGGGAGCATCCAGAGGAAACCTATGTGAACACTGGGAGAACATGCAAACTGGGAGAACATGCAAACTCCACACAGAAATTTCCTGTGGAGTGAAAGTGATACATTTTTGCCACTATGTTTGCACACAGCAGAATTGGTCCTCTGCATTTAACCCATCCGGGCAGTAAAACACACAAATACACACACAACACACACACACACAGGTGTGCACACATGCCCTGAGCAGTGAGCAGCCAGCATAGCACCCGGGGAGCAACTGGGGGTTAGGAATCGAACCAGGGACCTCCCGGTTGCAATGCTGGTTCCTTAACCACAACCCTATGACTGCCCCTTTTAGCTGTGAGGTGGCAACACTACCCACTGTATCACCGTGCCTTCCGAATGATTTCCATGTCTATCTTAAACTGTACACTATAATGATACTTTATTTATGCATTTAGGAATCATCTATATGTGATGACTAATTGTAAAAAGAGTGTATTCTCTAATACCTTTTAATTAACATCTATTAAGTGGTGATAGAAGTCTTTAATAATCCTTAGTTAAAACCCTGATCTTCGGATTTGCTGTGGAAATGTCTTGACATGGCACCTAAAGAGAACTAATGGAAGGCATCAGCATTCTCATGCTGTGTAGGTGCAGACTAGTCTGGAACAATTCAGTTACATTTTTATTATAGTATAGTGCTTATCACAATCAGAACAGTGCACATTACTGACATTTTAACAAACACTGATCTGCCTCTTGCGGCTTGAATAGAATATAATATCCACATAAACACACAAACAATTGCAGGGCACAGCAGTAAACACATTAATCTAATAATAAGGCAGTGCTGCTCATTTTTGGCTTGCTTGGAACTTTTTTCCAGACTGTAACTATAACAACATTCATACGAGTCTTACTTAGAATCAGCTATCTATCCACACATTAATGCAGAAATTCTGAAAGTAAACCTTGCTAATACAATTTGTGAAAAACAATAATTGGGTGAGGGTGGCATGGTGGCGCAGTGTTTAGTTCTGCAGCTTCACACCAAGAGGATCTCGGTTTGAGCTTTGGGTGTGGAGATTTTGGAAATTTCTTTGCATGTTTTCCCTGTGTTTCCCTGTTGGTGTCTCTAAATTGCCTGTTAGTGTGTGCGATTGTGTGTGTTGCGCCCTACGATGGATTGGCACTCTGTCTAGGGTTGTTCCTGCCCTTGCGCCCAAAGTTGCCAGGTGGGCACAGGCTTCTAAAGTGTTCTTTTGTAGAAAGGTAAATTAGTTCATAGTTCTGTAATTGTTATATAGTCATTTAACAGGTAATATTACCAAGTATCACCTCTGTGTAGATAAATTTGAATATGTAATTGTTGCATGTAATACATTATCACAGCCCCTATAGAGCAGTTGGTGGAGCAAGCTGCTGTATAAATCCAGGAGGATTACTAACTACGCATACGTAGCGTGTCTTGCATTGAAATCTGCTGCAATGACCCGGGTACTGCGTTTACCAGACATCAACACAATTTCTATCCGCTCCTCACTTGTTAACATCTGTGACATGTCAATGGCTGTAAACAAAGAGAAGCTTGTAAATAACTCATTAAATAATAAAGTTACGTTAAAAACCAGTTGTTTTTCTTGTGAAATTCTCAATACGTTTGATGTGTCACATGACCCTCTTCCCATTAAAAAAAACTAAATTTGGATCAAAAACGGCCAACTTAAAAATGGCCACCATGGTCACCAACCATTCAATTCAATTCAGTTTTATTTATAAAGCACTTTTAACAATAAGCATTGTCCCAAAGCAGCTTTACAAAAAACATTTTTATCCCAGATGAG
>JAOUQV010321394.1:0-12191 GCA_028565295.1 Aspidoras spilotus
CAGGGGACAGAGTGAGGTGGAAAAGACTGACACGCTGTGGCAACCCCTGATAAAAGGGAGAGGCCGAAAGAAGAAGAGGAAGAACAACAACTGTAAAGGTTCCAGCTGAGCTGAACAGTAGAGGGCAGTAACACTGCAGGCACAGGTTATTGCTTAAAACACCCTGTGTTCAATGCACGAACCAAAACTGACATGTTAAAGTCTGGCAATGTGAGGCATTAGTAGATGTTTATTGATAAGGCAATGCTTGAGGTAATAAAGTTTTTATGGACAGCTCATGCATTGCTACGATGGACCTGCTTTCTGGTAACAAGTGGCTATGGGCTAGAATTGCAAGATACATAAAATTAGAGCACCTGTAAGCTACTCGTGTGCGGTCAGGAAATATCACACATGCTTTTGATAAGTCTGAGCTTGTAAAGTGGCTTAGGAAGCGTGAATGCACATACACTATATACTTTAATTTTTTTTTGAATGGAAAAAGAAATTATTGAAGTTTAAATCTTGAATTCTGTTAATTAAGTCATTGTATAGTGTAGCGTTAAAGCACCGGCCTTCTGAGAAAGCTAATCAAGATCAAATCACTGTTCATTCTAGCTTATGAGCACGCTTCTTTTTTATCTTCCAAAAATAAAAGAATAAAAATATTAATGTTTTTCAAAATAAGCAGCTAAGAAATAATTTTTCCCGTTGTGTGTGTCCTATCTCCTCCAGCCACTAACAAGCTAACAAGCATACGGTATATCATAAAAGAAAGACCATCAATTGAATTAAAGAAACATTTATATAAAAATTGACATAATTATATTTACACAATTTACATAATTATAATGATGTTCTCAAATCAAATAATTCATTATCCACTATTATTATTATTATTATTTTACTATATTCACATTATAATAAGGGTCTTTGTGACCTAAAGACCCCTGTAATAGTAATTATTTGATGGATTGTTGGATGCATGTGCATTTCTACGATCTTTAATCATGCCTTTTCCCTCAATTCTCTGTGTCAAGCTGCTGCATCACCAGTCTCTTAAATCCACTCGTAATAACATGATGAGGTTGCTGGAAGCCGTGTTTGCTCAGTGCGCTGAATCTCTTAGTTTGTCCCCTTATCACAGCACACTATGAGCTATGAACCCAACTGATATAATGAAGGTCTGTTCTCTTCACCATTGTTTTTCTTCCGCCTTATTTTTACTCCGATGGCTGATCGATATGCCTGCAGCCACTTTCGAATCAGCCACGACTGCGCAAGTGAGAAAAATTACCTGCGACTGTTAGAAAATTAAACAGTAATTGGCTTTTAGAGTTTTGTGCAGCCTAGTGCGCCTGCAGCAAATTTGTATTTTTGGCACAAATCGGGATAGACATGCACCCAAATAAATTCTCTTTTTTAAAAGTGAGAACTCTCTGTATTTAGAAAATACCTGGGAAATTTATTAATGTGATGTTTGAAGAAGTTGATTTCAGAGTTTCTTAGTTTGCCATCTCCACTATCTATCTCTCTCTCTCTAGCTGGATGACTATCTCTCTTCTTGTCTCTCTCTCTCTCTCTCTCTCTCTCTTTAACTGTATGCTGTTTTACATAGCATTATTTACTACAAGATAGCTATAAAACATGATCACAATGTAAATAAATAGCAAATGACGTAATGGCAAAAGTAGCTGTAAGAAACAGGCCAGAGTAGCTAAAGTTCGAAACGTTGGACTACTGACTTTCAAAACTTTCAGACACCTCTGCTGGGTCCTTGAGCAAGTCCCTTAACCATATATATATTAATTTTTTTATTAAAGGTAATACAGACACTTCCAGAATTAGTGTTTCAGGTTAGCTCCTAAAGAACCACAAGCTAGTTTCAGGGATAACACTGAATATCCAGAGCCAAAGACAACACAATACAAGTATATCCAGGACATGGGCATCACAAGAACTTCAGGACAGAGACATAAGAATCATAGGACCAAGGACAACACACACAATTTAGGGCCATAGGGAGTATGGTAAATCTAGGACCAAGGACAACACAGCAACTCCAGATCCATAGACGACACTTTAAATCCAGGGCCTAATAAGCACTCTAATTTCAGGTCATGAACATCACACTAATTTCAGGATCATGGAGAGCATGGACAATCTAGGAACATGGACATCACATTAACTGCAGGACCATGAACAGCGCACTAATCCTACGGCCATGGACTAGACTAAATAGTTGTCATTGTTGTCACATATACTGTACATAACTGCAAAGTGAAATTATTTTATTTGCATATACCAGCATGTTAAGACATTGGGGTCAAAGCACAGGCATAGCAGCAATTCTGGAGCAAAGAGGATTAAGGGCTTTTCTCAAGGGCCCAGCATTGGCAGCTTGGAAGTACTGAGGCTGTAAATCCAAGAGCATGGACAGTCCCTACACAAACATTCTGAGCTAAGCATTATTGCTTGTGGTGCTTTAAATTTTATATTTGTAACACATGCTGTCCTTTTAAGGTAGGATTTTAACGTATCTTTCTGATGTTATTGTAGCTTTTGTTTGATTGTTTTTCCACTGTTAACATTTGTAAATCTCAAGGTGATTAATCAATTTGTGTTTGTGTAAAAGCATAAAAAGTGTAAAAACTAGTCTGTCCTTCAACCATGTGTCTACAACGCATCTCTGTTGTCGTCTCTCAAAGAAGGGCCAACTTCTCTGCTTACAGAGGACGTAAGTATCCTTATCTACCCATCTCTACTGTCTCAGCCTAAATCAACAGTGGTAGATGTATTATGGAACTGCCAATCTGCTGTGAACAAGGCTGATTTCATTACAACCTTGGCCTCATATCACTCCATGGACTTCCTGGCACTGACAGAGACCTGGATATCTCCCCAGAACTCATCTACGTTGGCTCCTCTATCATCCGCCTATGCATTCATAGTCCACAAGAAACTGGCAGAGGAGGCGCACAGGTTTGTTGCTGTAAAAGAAATGGTGCTACACACCTCTCGAATTTTCTCTAAACTAAACATATCATAATTATTCCACACTTACCTCAACTAAATCTCAACTAATCCCTCCCCTCCAAAAAAAAACAACCCAATATGCACAATTCCACAAGAGCTTCTCGAAGATATTCTTGTTGGCTTCCTATTTATTCAGAATAAATTGTGTTTACTGATATAGTCTTAAAGCACTTTTGTAAGTCGCTCTGGATAAGGGCATCTTCTAAATACTGCAAATGTACAAATGAATGACATTCTGACTGGTCAGAATTGTTGTTAGGGATACCTGAGAATCAGTGTGTGTGAAGGAAATCATCAACCAGTAAATGACACCCCAGAAGTACACAATTACAAGCAAAATGTGGTACAAACATGCACATGATCTTTTACCCTGGATCAATACTGGGCTAATACAAGGACTAATAATACATTTGATATTAACATGAAAATGTATTTGGAAAAGACAGTGTCTTGCAATGTTTATCTCACAAAAGACAAAATGGTGATTGCGCTTTTTTATTACATTTGGTTTTAATTCGTAGATATGCCTTTCATTATACTTAATTTTATTTTCCATATTGGCAAATAAAATATTGTAATTAGAAAACAAAATTGTCATCTCGTCAGAATGCAGGTTATGTTGTTCCCAGATCCAGAAATGGGTAGCAATCCTATAGAAAAAATAGATGCTTGGCATTACCAACTCCCAAAATTCCCAGTGTACTAATGTCTTGAGTTAATTCACAGGTGTTTTAATTTATATGTGGTGTATGTGTTCTGTTTTTTGGAATTGAGTTCAGTCTTTTTTAGTATAATATTCTAGGATTTTGACACTATGCTACATGCACTTATCATATTGCAACCTTACACAAAAATAATGTGTAGATCTTCATTTCTACCCTATTAAAAGTTCTAACGGTGTAACCTGAGCTTAATAAGTTTATGTTGACTATATTGGTGAATAACAGTAAGGTTTTCCAATTGGTTCAGAGTATAAGTGAACATAAATGGGCCAAAAAGAGGTTTAGTGCTTGACCACTTGGCAAATGCATTTTATAGTCCAAAAGCAAGATAGAAGCCAGTTGGTTAAAGTAATGCATACAATATGTACTATAGAAATGGTAGGATAGGTAGACTTGCAGGGTATCTGTGTTCAGGTTTCCCTGAATTGGTAGAGAGGGAATGTAGTATATTAGTTTTTTGGTTTTCATTTTTAATATTTTGTATTTAATATTAAACCATTCTTCTTTAATAGTAATATTTTAATACAAGAAGACATTCCATAACTCTATATTTCTATCTTTGGCAACAATTACAATTGCCAGTTGGATGATCTAGCAACTGTTGAAATCAGAAATATGCAACTTTGTAAACTGGGATTCGATGCAACATCATGTGCCATCTGTTTAGCTTTTTTTCATTCAAAACAAAAACAACCTGCCAGACTTCATATAAGGATTCTGGCAGCACGGTGGAAATTTCACACTCAAATTGTCCTTGATTTGTGTGGAAAGCATTATGGATGTGGTGAATGAAGGCAACCAGTCTGAGTAGATATATGAAGACAAAGCTCAGAGGAGAAATGGCAGCCGGTTCATTTTATGATCAATGTGATTAAAGAAATGTAATTCCTGCCATTTTCACATTATTCTTAGGTAAAGTGTAGTTCAATGAAACATTTCTATTAGAAAATCGATGGTGCTGAATTACCGTGAATCTCTAATTGATTCATGCATAAAATTAATGAGTCATTACAGCACGGTCAAAGAGCAAACTCTGTGTTCTGCAATAGTTGTAATAAATGACAGACAGAATCATTGGGTTTTTTAATATTAATATTATTAGATAAAAACATAAAAACCCCAAAAAAGAACTATAGTTACATAATTTATTATATATAGTTTATGGATTAATTTATTATATATAGTTTATAAAATTTATTTAAATCAACTCTCAGAAAAGACAAATAATTATTTGACATTATGTACATTACAGTAATTCTCTGCACACCTGTGTGTTTTTTCTTAAACCGCAGTCAAAAATGAACATATCAAGTCGAAACATGAAATATAGCAGGAGATTATGTGCTGCAAAATGGCCCACCTTATTCGATTATCTGGTGAGGTCTCCTTCTTTTGGGCACTCTGGTTTCCTTCCACAGTCCAAAAACACCTTAATTTGTGTTTCTAAATTTTCCATAGTGTCCGTGTGTGCCCTACAAATCAATCCTAACAATTTTATACAAATAACAAACAACTCACTGGAAGTTTCTACAGGACACTGCTATGAAGAAATAGGATTGAGTGAAAGGAATAAGATATTGTTTTTCAATGCTCTGTATGAATGTAGTACAACATGAGCCTGGGTCAATGGTTTCCATCATCTCAACATCCTGCACCTCAACCACCACTTTGTATTCTACCTCTACATCAAACTTCAGCTCGAACACCACATCTACCTCAACTTTCACCTCTACATGTACCTCTACCTCCACCTCTACTGCTACCTCCACATATACTTCAACCTTTACTTTCACATTCACATTTAACACTATACATCTACCTTAACCTACATATGTACCTCAACCTTTACTCCCACATCTGCCTCAACCTTCACTTCATATTCAACATCTAGCTAAACCTACAACTCTATCTCTACCTTTTGAAGAAAAAATCCGAACCATTATGACTCCAAGTGTTTCACATTCATAATTCAGTCTCTGATTTCTAGAAATAAAAAGATATCTGAGTCTGAGTCAGATCTATTTAAAGTGTTTATTTCTGATACTGTTGATGATTATGTCTTACATCCAATGGAAACCAAATCATTATCTCAGAAAATTTAAATATTTAACACAAACACCTGTAAATGCTTCCAAAGTGTTTAATATGGTCCCTTAGTCTGGTATAGTAGGTTACACAATAATAATAATATATAGGTGCTTACAATTACAAATTCCGCAAGGTATGTAAACTTATGAGCAAAATTATATATATATATATTTTTTTCATTCAGAAAGAAAAAAATTAGGTGGTTTTAAATTTCATGAAAACAACACATTTAAAAAATTTGGGACAATGCCATGCTTACCACTGTGAGACATCCCCTTTTCTCTTTACAACAGTCTAAAAATTTGGGGACTGAGGAGACAAGTTGAGGGATAGGAATTTTAACCCATTTATTTATAATGTACAATTCTAGTTGCTCAAATGTCTTCGGTCTCTTTTGTCATATCTTTCATTTTATGATGCGCCAAATGTTTTCTATGGATGAAAGATCTGGCCAATTCAGTACCTGGACCCTTCTTCTATGCAGCCATGATGCTATAATTGATGCAGTATGTGGTTTAGCATTGTCATGTTGGAAAATACAAGGTCTTCCCTGAAAGAAAGGTTGTCTGGATGGGATCATTTGTTGTTCTAGAACCTGAATATACCTTTAAGCATTGATGGTGTCCAGATGTGTAAGCTGCCCATGCCACACGCACTAATGCAATGCACTAATGCAAACTTTCAATTAAACGAATATTTGGAATAAAATTTTTAAATGTCTTATTTTAAACAGTTGCCTACGTTCTATTGTGAATACTATTTCAGTTTTAAGATTTGTAAATTATTGCATTCCATTTTTTTTTACAATTTGTACTTTGTTTCAACTTTTTTGGAATCAGGTTTGTATATACACTATATTTAAAAAAATATTTTCTCACCTGCACAAATGTGCTTATAGAAGTGACTATAACACCTGAATTCAATAATTTGGATGGGTGAAAAAAATACTTTCGGAGAAATATATCTATATAATCACCTATCTATCTATCTATCTATCTATCTATCCAATCAAATCTAAACTGTAACAATAAGTCCCAGACAATGTCCCAATCCTCACCAGTTTTGCACACACCTCTCATGGCAGGAGAAGAAGTGCACGTTAAAGAGTGTGAATGCACGTCGTGCAGGGAAGGTAGGAATGGGTGTGCCAGAAAAGGTCTGTGTCTTTATTGTTTTTAATTAAACTAAACACAAATTCATTGATGTATTCCATGTCATCTGAAAAAAAGAGCCACAGGTCATAATCGCGACGCATGACAACATCATCATCAGATGACTTGCAATACATGAGATTGGAAACAAACGACAGGATATAAAAACAGAGAAACAAAACCTAAAAGTGAATGCACTGTGAAGTTTAAATCCTAACTAAGAACCTAACTAAGCTAAACTAAAACCAAGTGTGCACTAGATCCCTTAAAGTGAGCATAAGTCCACAAAGTACATGGCTCATACTCAAAAACAAGAATAAAAAAATAAAACATAGTCTGTATTTGCAATCTTCACGAATAACTAACATAAACAAATATAACATAATAGAATAAAATGTAGACATATCTAATACTCAATCTGATTTAATGTAACATATATCTAATTTATACTAATCTATTTTTTTTATTAACATAATATATTAGATTCTAATGTAATCTAATCTTATCCAATCTAATTTAATATATTCAGGAATCAAATCAATAATAACAATGTGAATCGGTACCCTTGTGGGTGGGCACCGGCTATAAGAAAATAAATGCATGAATGAGATATCCGTTTTTCTTTATCAATTATTTTTTAAGACCATAATGACACAAAGACAGATGCAACTTTGTTTAGCTTTTCGTCAGTGTTTTTAGCAACTCTTGCTCCAATTGTAAGTAACTAAAAATAATTCCTATTTATACTCCAGTCCCAATGCATGAATAACTTGCTCATTACCACTATTTCAATGTTCTCAGTTGAGTTTATCTCACAGTCAATCAGTGTTCTTCGGTGTGTCTCAGCAGGAGGACAGCAGGAGTTGCAGAGGGAGCCCTTGTCACATACTGTCACAGTCCTGGCTTACTTAATGCTAAAACATTCAGCAGTCATAGTCCAAGCGCATAGCCATGGCTTAAACACATTTTCCAGACCCTGTAGGGAGAAGCAAGATCTGGAAACCTAAGGATCGACAGATTCAGGCTGCACACAGATTGTAGCTGGCAAACTTCTGTGATAAAGCCTTGTGCTCTGTCAGAACTGTCACTGATTGTAGCATGTTTCCCAGAGAAGCGCAATAACAAGGACAGTCATGATTGCAAGTTTGCACTGAAGACGATCTGCTTTATAAATTGGAGAGTTGGAATACATTTCTCATGATAAATAATAAGATTCACTTAAAAGAGGCCCTAAATATACAACGATTAGTCCGAAATAATCCACACAAGCTGGTGGACACAAGCTTAATTGCTAACACACTTCACACAAATCCACAATCAGCTGGAAAATGCTTAAAATTGTCTGGGTACTCTACCAACTAGTACTAGAACATTATGAGGACAAAAGGTTCAATAAGCAACAGGTTTATAAAATTTGTGGCAAAATATTATGCCATAAAATTATTTAACATTAACAGAATGGTTTAAAATAATTGGCTTTGAGAATAATCAAAGCAATATGTGTGAACTGAAAGACTTTATTTAAGACCTTGTGTAAATTGGGGTTAAGAATAAAATATGCCTGCCCCTTTTATAACCATGACTTTCGTGCTAAACCTGTAGTAAAATGTACTTATTCCTGTCGACTAGATCTTGTTAGAAGAGTTTTCTGGGATTATAAAATGCCAGTAGGGGAACATTTCAGGAAGAAGAATCAACAGCAGAGATGCTGACTGAAGAGAACACCGCCATACTTGCACATTGTATTGTTGCATGACAATGCATGAGTGCACACAGCTTTCCATACTGTCCACACTGTCCAAAACATTTTTATAAAAGCTTTAGTATTCTTCCTATTGTCCTAATCTTATCCTACTGGACCAACACCCTTCAATAATTCCTACAAGGTTGATGATTCATGTTGGATGAATAAAATAATATTTGAACGAATATGTATTCTTGGCTCACAGCTCAGCCTAATTGGAAATAGGAAAGCATGTTAACAGATAGACAAAGTCTACCTAAAAACAGGATTATATATATATAAATACAATAAAAAAGAGTGCAGATAATTTTTTTACTCGCTCTTTTATAAACCTTGCACCTGGAAATGACATATACACGTGCTCACGTTTATACATTAACAGCTTACTCAGGGACTTGTATTGCTGACATATAAATAGATTTTAAAAAATGGCTCCTCCTCAATATCAAGGGCACGTTCTCGTGAGGAGTTCATTAAAGTCTAGGCAAGACTCCTGTCTGTAATGAACAGTGTAGGATCAGGTGTTGCAGGCAAATGGAGGATATTTGTTATAACAGGTGCAAATTTAAAGGGAATAATCAAAGCGGACAATCCAAATCACTTAATCAAAGTCATGGCCAAATTCGTGGCTCATGGTTATCTTCAAACAGACTGACTGAGGCAAAGCAGGAGACAAAGCATAGGAAAAAAAATAGAGATCAAAAAAGAGATAAAAAATAAGAATAAAAAAAAAAAAAAAAAAAACATACTTTATGGCTTGTAATAGTCTAATATGTGTCATGATCAACAAGATACTTTACATGTAAAGGCTATACTGTAATTAGATGACTAATAGCATGTTTGGCATTGTTTTTGGTCCGATGTGGAATATGAAGTAAACTGGTGCAGCTTTTGCAGCAGGCATGGGTTGACTTGATATGGATATAACTGTCTCCCTTCATTAAAGCATTTTCCACTCTCTCAATAGATGACATACTATAAGTGACCGTGTCCTGCAACCCTACAACCTGTTCACTAGATCCACTACCCTCCTCAGTGTTCCACACTATTTCACCCAACCTCCTACCATTCACCACCTACATCATCAACAACTTTCTGGTCATCTGGTCATGTGCCTTCCTCATCAAAGAGAGCAAGGATCTCACCTTTACTGAAGAAACCCACTCTTGATCCTTCTGATGTCTTAAACTACAGACCGGTATCACTTATCTCTTTCTTATCTAAAGTTCTTGAACACACTGTATATAACAAACAATCTCTTTACTTTTCACAGAACAACCTCCAAGACAAAAACCAGTCTGGCTTCAAAGCGGCACACTCTACTGAGACAGCCCTCCTGGCTGTCACCGAGAGTTTGCATGCATCAGCCAAACTGTCTCCCGTCCTCATCCTCCTGGACCTTTAAGCAGCATTCGATGCAGTTAACTATGAGACCCTTTTGTCCATCCTTGGGAGCCTTGGAATACAGGGAACAGCTTGGCTATGCTTTGCTTCCTACCTCGTATCAGGTATTGTGGAAAGGATCTATGTCATCAACTCGAAAACTGACCACTGGTGTCCCACAAGGTTCAGTGCTTGGTCATCTTTTGTTCTCACTGTACACTCGCTCTCTATCCGAGGTTATATCATATATCATCCGAGGTCATATTAGCATGGATGCCAGACCACAAGTTAAAGTTAAATCCTGACAAGATGTAAGTGCTACTCTTTCCAGGAAACGTTTGTCCCCAACAGGACCTTGTTCTTTCTATCGACAAGGTCCAAATGATTCCATCTACCATGGCATGCGACCTTGGGGTAACTATGGACAGCGAGTTGTCCTTCTCCTCCCACATTGCCTATGTCTCTCGATCATGTTGATTCAATCCATATAATATACTACCTCTGAGTAAAATTCGTCCCTTATAGTTGATCTAGAACTCGGCTTGTAATCAACGTTCAATTCAAGTTCTCACACACTACACCACTGCTCCGCACTCTCCACTGGCTCCCTGTAGTTGCTTGCATCAGATTTAAAACACTGATGCTCGCTTACAAAGCCAATAATGGTCCTCCCCCCTTCTACATTACAGACTTATCACACCCTGCACTGCACCTTGCGCACTTCGGTTGTCTAGCAGTGCTTGACTAGTCCACTCATCTCTTAAGGGACAAGGAAGGCAGGCTTCTAGACTCTTCTCCGTTCTGACTCCTAAATGGTGGAATGAACTTCCTCTTATGTTTGAATGGCATAGTGAGTAGCTGTCTTCAAACGCTGACTGAAGACCCATTATTCCACACTTACCTCAACTAAATGCAATTTTTCCTATTTAAATTTTAACCCCCCCAAAAAAAACCCCACATTCACAATTCTTCAACAGTTTCTTAAGGATATTCTTGTTGGTTTCCTGTCTAGTCAGAAAGATTGTGTTGACTGATATTATCTTAAAGCACTTTTGTAAGTCTCTCTGGACAAGGGCGCCTGCTAAATACTGCAAATGTACATGTAAATGTAAATATGGAGGATTTTCACAGTCTGTTTCCTCAAACTGTGTGCGGTATTTAATAAAAATAAAAATACTGTTATTTTGCCAGACTTTCATAAGCTTCATGTACCACAGGCAAAACAGTTCTAACCTCAATGCATTCCTTGTTCTGTGTTAAACTGCAACCATGACAACAATCATCAAGAATAACATGTAAGACTAGGCAGCTCTATATTTATCCTTCGACACCCCAATTAAACGATGGTTATGTCATGGTGGAATTTACATATTGGTTATTACTGGATGATGGCCCAAAGATTTCCTCCTTATCGTCTCACATTTTACTATATGGTATATTGTGGATGTCGGCAAAGGTTTGACATGTACAGCACTAAATACCGACAATATTTAATTGTTAGACAAGAATACAAAAAGAATAAAAATACACAAATGTAAAAAACATGAATCAATAAAAATGTTAAACAGAATACAAATTGCTCAATCATATGCTAGCTGGAAAAGATATGTTTTAAGACTGGCTTTGAACAATGATATAGACGAACAGGTACGCAGCTCTAGTATGAGCCCATTCCAAAGTTTAGGGCCAGCGCTCTATCACCTAGAGTACGCAGTTTTATAGATGGAACAATATGGTGAATGTTCAACTCTGAATGAGCTTTGAGTATGACTAATTCA
Source organism: Aspidoras spilotus (assembly GCA_028565295.1). NCBI lineage: Eukaryota > Metazoa > Chordata > Actinopteri > Siluriformes > Callichthyidae > Aspidoras > Aspidoras spilotus. The sequence continues at coordinate 11,882 of JAOUQV010321394.1, forward strand.
ACAAGTATCCAATCGTAAAACGTTATCATTTAATCTGGGGCATTTTTTTAGAAGAGGCAAAAAATTTACATGCTCCTTTCTGTGACTCACATGTATTTAAATCACATGACATCCATTCTTAATATACAGGGTGGGCCATATCTGAAAACATATCTGGAAACTGAAACACCTGGTTTTAGACCACAATAATTTATTAGTATGGTGTAGGGCCTGCTTTTGCGGCCAATACAGCATCAATTCGTCTTGGGAATGACACATACAAGTCTTGCGCAGTGGTCAGAGGGATTTTAAGCCATTATTCTTGCATGAT
>JAOUQV010321507.1:0-12178 GCA_028565295.1 Aspidoras spilotus
TGACACTTTTCTCCATCCACTCCATCCTGCCTGTACTCTCTTCTTCACCTCTTTTCCACACTTCCCATTTGCTTGGAAAGTTGATCCGGAAGTGTGGAAAAGATAAATATAATCACATTTATTAACTATAAACACATTTATTAACTATAAACACATTTATTAACTATAAACACATTTATTAATTATAAACACATTTATTAAGTTTAAATTTTTGTTAAACTGATGATATTCATTGTGTGTTTCATGAAATTACCCGGATGAATGACTATTGGTTGTTTTATAAAATATTTAGGGGCTGTCATATTCCTCCCGTCCTCTTCAGATGGCTACCAAGAGGAGCCTCCTATAAGTAGACATGTCAGTTTCCTAAAATACATTTTATATTGTAATATAGATGTATATGTAGCAGAATGTGCTGGATATTTTAGGATACTATTTGCAAAAATATTGCTATAAAAGATTTTTTTGCCTGGTTTTAAAGCCCATTCTTAGCTGTGGACATTTTTGTACGTCCTTAAATCTTAATAATCTTGGTAAAAAATATATAAATCATGTTAATATTACAACGGACAAATTAGGACCTGTCAGAGGTCTGGCTGCTTTTTCTCTTTAGTTATTCTTGGAAAGCTTTTATAAACATTTCAGGCTGATTCTAGTGGGTAATTGGACTGTTTTTCAGGAACAGACTCATCACGTTTTGAGTAAGAGGTTCAGGCTTTTTTTGGCTTGTTCAAAAGGAAAATAATGTATTTTATAACTTAAAGCAAAACAAGGGTTTTATTGTACAAATGGTAACAAAATAATCATCTAATCAATTAATTAGACAAGCACGTGATAAATATCCATTAATGTATTGGACAAATAATGAAAAAATGCACTAGTTGCTATTCTTACCATATAGATGCAGGTTCTTGAATTAGCTAAAGCCATGTGAAATACATTGGCATTTATAACTCAGCTATTTAATATTTAGCGTCGTATATACCCTATATGTCCTAGTGTACAATAGAATATAAGTTCATATGCCATCATCGCTTTAAGTAACTGGCTTCTCCAGCCTGCATGGAGTACACTTTGTCCACTAGTGTTCAGCTGTTATTCCCTAGGTCTTATATAAAGTAAGTATGTTAGTTTGTAACATTCTAGTCTCTATGAAAATGCATGACAATAGTTTTTATAGCATGAAATACACTGTGTTTTAGGACATAGGTGTTCTTTACTCTGTACTTTGTTCCGTAACACCAGGTTAGGTGCTAAATATAGCAAAAAATATATATATCAGCATTTATTTTCTTTTTGGTGTTTCTCATTTCCAATAAGGTAGCAGTGTTGGATGTATCACTGTATCCTGTATATTTATCTTGACTGAAGTGGATCTGGCATGTTATTTGGAAGTGTTTGTTTGTTCTATATAAAGATGATTGTAAATATGTTCCAAGCCAATAAATGTTTAGATACAATTATACTTGCAGCTAAGGTTTAACATTTTTATTTTGTAGGCCTGATTTCATTGTATTTTAAGATGTGTGAAACAACAACTAGCAGAATTTATTACAGAAGTGCTTTCAATTTTCTTTTGTGCATTTCAGAAGTTATATGACATCATGTGCATGATGAGCTGCACGTGTCTCACTGATCTAGATCTAAATGGGGAGATGGGAGGAGTGAATGAGTTGTTTGACATCACACAAGTAGCAGTAATACTAATAGCCATCTTAGAATATAACTGAGAGAGCAGATATATATAGGAAAGAGAAACACTCAGACTTATGTGCACCATTGGAGAAAATTTGCATGAAGAAGATCTGGTTCCACTTCTTGTCATCTGATATGACTTTTCATCAACACAGGAAGCCAACCAACACCACGCTGGACCACTAATTTCAAGACCCATGAGGACATATTGAAAGGTCTTATGAATGGCATAGCAGAAGGCGTTTAGAAGATTTAGCTAGGGGATACACTGCTTTGACTTTTTTTGGATTGTGAAGGTTATTCTATGCAATAGATATTTTAAAAAAGATCACTGTGCAAACATTCTGGCTAGTATAGAGTCGGGAAGATTATAGGTGGAATATTGTATGCAGTATTACCACATAGAAGCTGTGAAGATATAGACTGCAAGCAGTAACAAATACAAATATACATATACAATATAATACATGGTCATATAGTTTATAATTATATACCACATTCAGTACTAGGACTATGCATTCCAACAAATTATGATTCCACCCGTGCATTCTCTTGACTCAAGTTTACCTAAAAACAAGTATACAGGCTTTACATAAAATATTTTTATTTTTATAATAAAATAAATAAATAAATAAAGCTAAAATAATTTCATAAAAGACATTGTTCTTTAACTTAAGTAAGTGAAATTTGATTTGATTTGAACTTGACATTTAATTTGTAATTAATTCAACAATTTGAGTGTAACAAGTTAACTTACTTTAAAATTGGTGTTTAATTAAAAAAGGAAGTATCCATGCTGCATTTAAAGTTTCACATTTATTTAACTTAAAATTTTATGTTAAAAGAATTTCCCTTGCAAATATTTAAAGTTAAATTAACTTAAAATCTTAAACCAGTTCACTTTTTAACCAGTGTTTTTACAGTGTATGTCATTGTCAAAATGTATGTAAAAAATACAGTTCACCTAAACATGGATGTATCCAATCTACAGGCTACTTAAACTATTGAGTTTATTTAAGTTAAATTAGCAAGTTAAAAGAATGTTCTGTTAATTAACTCACAGTTCTGAACTAGTTAACTTTCATTTGCAGTGTTTTTTTTACAATGTGTGTCACTTCATTTTTTTTCAGGTAAAAAGAAATGTATCCAAAATACTGAGTTTATTTAAGGTAAATAGTATGCTGGAATAATGTCTCATTCAGGTAACGTTCAAGTTAATCTTATACTTAAAGTTAATTAACTCGAATGAGCAACAGCCAACATTTTAAAGCAGTGCTTTTTTACAGTGCATGTACAAGTGATGTATCCAGTCTGTACTTATGGTAATATGGTAAATATGGTATATATGGTAAATATGGTAGTTAAATGAATGTCCCATGCAGATATTGTTGTGTAATTATTATACTGAAACTGTAATTAACTCAAATATTTCCCAGTTAACTTCTTAATCAGTTTTTTTATTTATATACAATAAAAAAAACATTAGTTAAAAATGTTACGTCACTGTGGAAACATTTCATCCAGTTTAACGGAAACGGAAGTATCAAGTCTGTACTTAAAAGATTATTTAAGTTTATGTCTCACAGTTAGTGCTCTGTTAATTTAAAGGTATAATGTGTAATAAGTAATAAATAAATTATAAGTGCTCTGTCTCTTTGACTCTCTTTCTGTGTCTCTCTCAGCTGCGCGCGTCACATTAGAGGAGGGAGAAGCTCTTTAAATATGGAAGTGCCATTAAGCCTAGAGACGAGCGGACCGGGACTAAAGAAACGCGTCCCTCCCTCCTTTCCAAAACTGCCCGGACAATTTAAGATATAACTGACCAGGAGCTTGTAGTAATCGTAGTTTGTAAGACCAGTGAACTGCTGTTTGATCCCGACAAAACCACGTAAACTTCTTCTTCGCTTAGAACTTGAGTTCGGTTTGTTGGCGCGTTCGCAAAACTGATTTCTCCGCGGTATCTCGAACATTGACAGCACGGCTCGTGTTACTCTGAGACACCACTGCGCACTTAAATACGTCGGGAAAGAAGACGGACACCCGACATGAGCGATAAAAACAAGTACGTATTTTATAAATAACGAGTCCTAAAGGCCAAAGTTTATTTAGAAGGTCCAGTGAGCGAGTCGCGTGTCCTCGGAACCAAGACCATTAATATGCGCTATTGGATAAAAACACCTGTGACTCTTTAGGTTAATAGCGCAAGTACAATAACGGAACAGTAGCAGAATAACGCGACTTTTAACTGTTGTATAATGCTGCATTAAAGCCTGGTCGATATTTTAACTCGAATCGATTTGACAATAGTATTTGAGCACAAGAATTTAATTAGAGAGTAGTAGGATGTAGGAATTACAACACCGTGTACATGATGCTTTTAACTTCAATTAGACACATAATAATTATTATAATACAGATAATAACAATACTTTAGTAATAAGTGAGTTTTAGATGTGATTTAAATGCAGAATTCTCTTATATTGGAGAGAATTTTAAAGATAAGTGACTAAAAGCTCTGGCCCCAATAATGGAAAGACGTACCAAGGAATAGCTGAAGAGCAGAAGAATGTTGGAGCATACAGCAGTGCATGTAGACTTGTATAAGATCCATAAGACATGGTGGTGCTAGGCCATGGAGAGACTTAAATGTAAACAACAATATCTTAAAATGACCATAATCACACAAACTAGCATAATCACAATTTGAATGATAATTTAAAATTAATTGACGGCAAATACTTTGCAGTCAATGTCTGCCTGAAATTTCAGTCTTCGGTCCCTACTTGATTTTTTGGCATTTCGCGTTAACAAGCTAAATGAGTGAGTTTCAGGCCATAAGTTTGACCTTAGAATGTCTGTGGTTGCTTTAAAACTGTCTTTTAGGGTCATTTGTCCTTAAGTATTTATACCATTTTGTCTTCTAGTGTGTGGCATCTAATGGGTTTTACAGAATAAGTTTGAATCTGAGCTTATAGTAGTAGTTTTATACACTGCAGGATGTATCCTCCTGATCTTGGCAGCAGTTACCAAATTAAAGTCATCATTTCCACTGGCAGTCATACATTGGATACCCTTTAATCTGTCTGATAGATGGTGCTGCATAACTGTTCACTTCAACATCTTAATTTATGCCCCATTGATGGAATACAGACAATGATTTTATAATAGTTTAGACCCTCTCAAAATAGCTGCTGTGTAGAAGGCACTGTATAAATCAAATTACTTGACAGATACTTATTCATGCACAATTAAGAGTGAACTTAGACCTAGCAAGCATTTATTGTAAAATGTTTACATATACAGTCTACAATTGTAATAAGACCATTATTTATATTATATTTTAAAATTCATGCAGGGCAGCAAGTTATGTTTGTGTGTTATGTTATGTATGTTATGTGCCTAGGGTCATGAAAGACTATGTGACCAAATTGCTTTGCAGGATAGATGGTTAGGGGGTCTTTGGGTGATCTTTCTGTACCTGGCTGCCTGGTTCAGGACGCATTGCAGAAACAACCCTAGACAGGACGCCACTCCACAAGAATGAGGATTTTTGTTGTATGAAATTTGTTCCAAGGCCGAGGAAACCCAAAGCAGTAAATATTTCAACACAAAGTGGTTAATCCTTCAGTAATCAATATAAGGATATAAATGCATTTTTTTTCCCTTTTGCTTTTTTTTTTCGAATATAAACTTTTAAGATTGACTTTGCAAATTAAATGGGGTTATGGTTACATAGAGGTGTGGCACTTTTAATATATTTAATAATGCATGCATAGGTTCTGCCAGTGTGTAGCTAAATACTCAGAGTGGCCACAGTGGAAACATAAGATAAAATGAATAAACATAAAATTAATTCTTGAATGTAATTGTGATGTTTGTTATTACTTTATGTGTATACTCTGCGCTAGACTTTCATTGTGATCTAAATCTATCTATCTATAACTATAAATCAGCTTGGGTTGATCAAACTGCTTAGGTTCAGGTCATTTGGTTTTGTGATTACAGTAAAGATGATTATAATGATGGCCAATGCATTCATAGAATCCAGAGACAGCTGATCATCCCCTTTAGTTTCAGACGATGTACAGACTTATTCCATCCACTGCAAACCTGTGGAACTTCAGGTCACTGAAACACTTCCTGTTGATGTTCAATGTTATATTGAAGCCTATGGATTAGGAATGGGATGTCACTTAAGCTCATAAGTGAGTCAAGGCACGTGAGCAAATACTTTTGGCAATGATTCCCATATTTGATGCCTGTACCCGTAAGTAGGCCCTTTATCTGTGTGACTCTCTGCTGATCTGGAACTCTCATTTGTCCAGAGATATACACAGCACTCTAAAGCAAATGCCCCAGATGCACACAGATCTTTTCCACTTTTCTGTCTGGACGGAAAGCTTTACTTATATTCACTGTGAGGTACCTTATCTGTTTTCTGGTTTTTGGCTGTTATCCAGGTAATACAGTAGAGTTTAAAACTCTATCAGTGTTAACAGTTTAAATACACATATGTACACTTACTGATATGCCTCATGGGTTTTAGTAGTAGTTCCTTGAAAGTTTAACACAAGAAAAAACAGAATTAACTTCAATGAGAATGACCTTCAGAGAGAATACGTTATATACATGTTTCCTTACTAATACAATGTGTGAAACCAGTGCCAATGCAAATATGATTGAGCAAATATAAGAAGCAGGAAACTGTCATTAAACTGCTGTGCAATATTTACTGTATGAGTAATCCTATTTAATTTAATAAACAAAATAAATTCTTTAAATAGAACAGGAACATTTGAACCTCTTTCTAATATATGTGAATGATGCATTGGAATAATACCAAATGTCTTTGCTATCCCATATAGCTAGCCAACTAACTAAATACCAATAATGCCAATGCTTATGAAATATTTTCAGATGCTGGCAGGTGTATTTTATTAGCAGTGTCCTGTAATGCATAGTCAAGGCTTTCCTAAATTATTAAAGAAGTTTAGCCTGTATACATAAATAGTCCTGATAATATAGCTTGCGAATACATGTGGTATTGTGTGGCGGGGTTTTGGAAGGGTAGAGTGGGAGGCTTATATGATTGTCCCAATTATGTGGTTATGTAAAAGACTGGCAAACAGATTAATCGATGTGACACAGTCTTGTAGTTGCATGATTAAGTTAAGACTAGACAATTTATGCAAGTCACCAACAAAACTTTCTGACTGGCCGAAAATTGGTGGGTGTTCATGGCTCGAACACTAAGGGTCCTATCTTGCAACGTGCGCAAGGCGTGTCGTGATGTTCATCTTACATCCTGCCAACAGTCTTTTGCAATGTTTGCTATATTGCAAACTTTTACATCAACAATAAACAGAATTTAAAATAAAAGAACATTATTCTTTATAATATGAGGACATATAAGAACTTTCGAAGGCGTGATTCTAAATTGCATGTGCAGATGCCAATAAATAAAATACACCTACATCAGCACAGGCTATAAGAGTTCAGCTGTAGCCTAGTAATTAAAGGAAATGATTTTATAAAAAGGACCAATTTTTTATGTAAGGGCATTAAAGTAAAAGAATGACACACTGGTGCAAAATCATTGTACCTGTACATTTAAAGGTGATCATATTGTTATTATCAGAACACTACAACTATGGATATTTAAGCAAATGTTACAATAAACACTTAAAGAACAAAATGCATCTTGAAAAATGGACAAGCCCACATGTATTTTTAGATATAACCAGGCATTCAGTGTCATGACAAACATTCTAAGTAATGCTTATGGAAAAATTATACAGAAACATTACTTGGAACGTGGTTAGAATGCTGGTCGTTTGATTATTGTGCCATAAATCACTGTTTAGTATAAGAGACATTGCTAATATGGGCATCATTCTAAATTAAATCCTTGAAGGAAAAATGATGTTGAAAGAAGATATAAGTTTATTTTTCTACTTATAAAATAATTCTTGCTTGTAAAGTAGGAATTAATAGATATGGGGCACAATACAAAAATAAATAATAATTAAAAATGTGTGTTTCATTTATATAAAAAGATTTATTAATCCTACTTTGATGAGCCTTAATATTCAAATCATCAGCCTAATATTGTATATGTACTACATGGACTACAAGAGGGATCAAAGTTTGTACACAAATTCTTGATCGGATTGAGACCGGGGGACATCGGAGACCAATTCAACACCTTGTATGCGTTGTCTTGTTTCCTCAAACAATTCTGTTTACTGTGTTATACTACTTCTTTAGACAACTTTTTATAGGTACTTACCACTCTATACCAGGAATATGCCACAAGACCTGGCATTTGGAGCCAGCTCCTACCTATTCGTCCAGTCACATTTTACCCACTTTCAATAAGTGATATAATTCTTTACATGGGTCTTGGTTCATATTAGTCTTAGCTTCATGTGGATTTTATCATATTTTAGTTTTAGGTTAAGGCTCTAGAGATCAGAAGTTTGTGACATTATAGTAAAATCTGTAATTATACTCTTTGTTTAAATGAAGCGCTGGGAATTTCTATGCAAAAAGAAAAAAAAAACATTTTCCTGCTTTATTTCAACGACCAAGTCATCTGTGATCTTGTCTAATTTTATATATATGTCTGAATCTAAATTACAAGGAGAGGTAAGTTCAGAATGTTAGTAAGGTTATATTAGCTATGGACTTTTATAACCATATTTTCAGCAGATGCTGTGGGAGTTAGCATTTTCTCCTCCGGATGCTCCAGTTTCCTCCCCCATTACAATTACATGCATGATTGGTTAAGTGGTGTCTCTAAATAGCTTGTGTGTGCGCCCCATAATGGATTGGCGCCTTGTGTAGAGTTGTTCCTACCCTCACTCTAATAGTTGCCAGGTGGGCACCGGCATCCCCATGACCCTAAAAAAACTAGGATTAAGCGGGTATAGAAAAATAATCAATAAATGAATGTTCTTGATGTGACCTGGTATCGTCTATAGTGGTCTTGTCTACAACACTACATCCAATACATCAGCCTGTCAGGTTTTTTATGTTATCATTAACTAATGATCAGTGATCCAGGGGGCAGTGATAGCTCAGTGGTTAAGAGATTGCACTACTGATTGGAAGGTGATGAGTTCAAATCCAACCACAGTTGGATTCTCTTGAACTTTGGTTTCTCTCTCATCTACATGGTGTTACAGCTTGCAGACAATTTTTCTTTTCACACTACTTGTGTGGGAGTATCCTGACACTATTATAGTAACAGTTCCCCAATTCTGGTATTTAATGTAAACAATTACTAAAGCCTTAAATGCTATTTGCATGAATTCATTGCGCTGCTGCCACTTGATTAGCTGATTAGAGATGTGTATGAATGTTTAAGTGTTTCCGGTAAAGTTGGTGCTGTGTAAGAATATAACACACAGTGGGTAAGAGGAAGTGTAGTTTCTTTGGCATCACAGTATCACAGTAGATAATTGATGACTGGCGTAGTATATTAGTGCATCATTAAAAACTTTAAAATGTTATTTAAACGACCTTTAACATATTATGTCCTGGTTTAACCAGCTGTCTTCAATCTGGATTCAGATTGTATTGGCAATTTAAATTTGTATTGGCAGTGGGAAGTGGTGGCATAAATCCAGATACATGCTAAAACGCAATCTATAATCTGATGTGTTTTAAGGATCTTAAAGCATTGGAAAAATGTAACCGTTCCACTTTCTCACACTGCGTGTGCATTAGAATGGTGCGATCCTTATGACCTTTGACTTCTTTGCCTGCAGCTGTTTAGAAAACGTTTTGCTTCTCTAATATTAAATGGTATATTCTTACGCAGTGCTGGTATTTTTCAAGTATATGATCAGACTGATATCTTCACAACGATAGGCAGCTGTTTTAAATATAATACCTTACAGTTTAAAAATAGTGGCATTTGCTGTCATTTGAATGTATTTTATTCAAAAAGATGTAATACGTTTGTTTGCCTTAAAATCACACCTCACTTTTTAGTAAATAAACATCTTTAGTCTGCCTCTTTACCTGCATATGTTCATAAAGGTCAAATTTAAGGTTGCCAAATCTCTGCCAAAATAAAACTATCGCTAATTCACATTGGATTATTTTGGTTTGTGTTTTCTTTAAAGAATGTCATCCACTTAGAAGCCAAAAGGTTATATAGTTAGCCATAAACACACACCAGACATAGTGCATGTGCAATAAATTAGGGACAAAGAGAGAATTATAGTCAGCTAAAGGACGAACTGATTTTCTGGGGTTGCTTTTGTTGCTGATCCAGGACCAACAACTATCCTATTTAATCAGATATTGTGTCTCTATGACATCACTGCAATAGCGGCAATGTAAAAATCTGTGACTGCCCAGTTTGTACCGGAAAGGAATGTAAGGTTAAGGTAAGATTTAGGGTTAAGGTTTTAATTTCATTTCATATCAAACCAAAAAAATATACAGGAAACTATTCTTGCATGCATGGTCTAAATCTGGGTTCCGGGAAGTTTTAGTGAGAGACACTATATATAATTTGATGGGGTAGTTGCTGGTCCTAGATTAGCTTGATAGCTGTAGTTCTAGGGACAAGAGCAACCAGAAATCAGTTTGTGTGTCATCTAAAAGCAAGATTATTCAAATATTTTCAGTTAAGGTAAACTGTTAATTGGCATAAACAATTATCCTAGTTATAGTATAATCAGATATAGTCACTAACCTCAGTGTACTTAATCTATTGCTTATAATGTATTATTCACAAGCTGACATACACTTTACACATAGCGTGTGTAGGAAACTTGAGAATGGCCCTAGAGCGTAGAGTATTCTTGGCCCTCAGATAGCTTGTAGTGTGATTCCTAGGAATCATTTGTGTTCTTTTCTATATTGAGCAAAGAGGAAACATGTGCTGTGTGTGCAAGTGTGATGTGTCAGTATTTTACCGTCTTTATTTCTTCTTTTCGCTTCAGTGAAAAGAAAAGGAAATAATGATTCTTTTACTGTCTTGTTGCCTAATCCACAAAGCTCAGGATTCATGTGCTAGATGGAAAGAATGTCATGTAATTATATATCATTTTACGCACTACATTGTTATACTCAAATTCATCCACACATTTAAGCAAAAATATGCGTCCTTTAAATGGGGCTGTAAACATGAAATATGGCAGGCTCAGACCCGGACCCGTCACCTTATATTTCAGAGTATTCACACTCTTTGTAATCTTTCTTTTCACTCTTCAAAGATCACAGAAATATAATCCTATGGGAGAAGGTTTGTGTGTGTGTTATGTCAGCAAGAGATCATTGGAAAAGTGTACTCTGTTTCTCATTTAAATTACTTTCAACTAGATAGTAATGTTCAACTAGAACTGCAATTTCCTTTCACACGAGCTCATCATTTGTCAGTAATTTTTTTATGATATGATGATTTGTTTTGATGGAGACTCCAAGCTTATAAATGTTGATATAAATGTCCAAATTATTCATTCCTAATGGTTTCTTAAGTTATTTTCCTAATTGGGACAAACCAAACAGTCTTCGGCATGCATATTTTTATCATAGAGTCTTGGGAAAAGATAATTTGATTAAGCTTCAGTCCCTCTATAAACCCTTCTATCCATAACCTCTGATTCGAGTGCGATATATTACTGATAAACAGCATGGAAAATCTGACATCACATTTTATTTATAAGTAAAGAAGACTACAAATTACATTTCCAAGATTCAAACCTAGGGCAATAAATATCTAAATGTTACACCAATCAGTCAGTTTTCATAGGACTGGGATTCCTAAGAATTCCACAAAAAACATGCTCTAATGATATACAAAGAGGCTGATAGTCTGCTGTAAAGTTTAAATGATAGATCCATTTTGACAACGTAAGAAGAAAAAGCTTTAGGGAACAAGAGATTAAGAAATAAAGGGGAAAGAATTTCGGCAATGTCCATCTCCAGGTTGTAATTACAGATTATACAGTATAGCAAGCCATATAGAAACTAATGTAGCTCCAAAAACCTTAGTAACTGTACATTTCTGTTTGTCTTTCTTTTTCTATATCTGTCCTTCTTTGCAGGGTGGATGATGAGGCAGTGGTAGACAGAGGTGCCTCATATGTCAAACACTGTGACAAGGATGAAGTTGAAAGTACGGCACAAACAAACATATACTGTACCCACACATGTATAAACACTCTCTCTTGTTTTTATTACTCATTTCAGTGTTGTTCATAGTTAATGTGGTAATGACATATATTAACCAACAATGAGCTAAAGGGTAACAAAGAAGTACATAGAACTTAGACACTAAAAACATGATATTTACTAATAGAGACATTTACTAATAGAATCCTTAGTGCTCAGCAGATGACTGAACATATAGGTGTTAGACAATGAAACTGCAACACCTGTCATTTTAGTGTGGGAGGTTTCATGGCTAAATTGGACAAGCCTGGTGGACAATCTTGATTAATTGCACATTGCACCAGTAAGAGCA
>JAOUQV010321535.1:0-10762 GCA_028565295.1 Aspidoras spilotus
GACCTGGCCACTATCCTGCAAGAAGAATGGCTTAAAATCCCTCTGACCTCTGTGCAAGACTTGTATGTGTCATTCCCAGGGTTCTTGAAAGTTTGAGAATTTTGAAATGCAGTGGTGGGAGTGATTGGAATGTGAGCCGAATCTGTAGAGAATATGTGCCATATTGGACAACGAGCTAAAAACACAAGGGTTAAATAAGTGCACTAAGCTTATGAAATGGCCAAGTCAAGGACCTGAAGCAAGACGTTCATAAGAGGAAACCTTTAACATATCCAAGCTGAAGCAGTTTTGTATAGTGCAATGGGCTGAAATTTCTCAAAGTCGACATGGAGTACTAATCAGCAATCACCGGAAACATTTTGTTGTATCTATAGACACACAAGGAGGTCACACGAACATTTTCTTCGAAAATATAAACAAAAAATCAGATAAAGACAGAATGTTAATCCCTAGCATTCTTTTATTTTTTTTGACAATGTGATGAAGCTATAATTAAAAGGTAGAATTCTAAAGGGTTCACAATTTCAAGCTCCTCTGTATTGTTGTATTTCCTCAAGTTCACACTCTTATTATGTCCTGTTGTGTTGTGTTGTGTGTGTGTGTGTTTTTTTTTTTTTTGACCTTTGTCCTGGTATGCTGTAGTTATAGTATGCCAGACAAAACATCAGGCCGTCAGCACAGTCTTTTCTGCTCGGATGTCTCTTTTTTTTTTTCTCATGTATTGTACCTCTCTCTCACTTTCAGTGGCTTACTGAATAAGTGATGCTTACATGTACGATCATATGCTAATGAGGAGCTGGTAAAGGTCTCTTATGCTACTGACAGCTTTTGATTAGGAACAATTACTCATCCAAACCTTTGTAGGTAATATTTTACAAATGCAAAGTAAAATTGCGTTCAGAACTATTACTTAGACAGACTTAGCAGAGATCTGGTTCATGTTATTTGATACGCTGCAATGGAAAATTACATTTCTGCACCTAGCCTGGGGGCAGCTTGGGCTTATTGCTTTTGATTTCTTTTTAGAAAGTGTCTTGGATTCAAATCTGTGGTGTTGTATTTCTGTTCATTTTGCATTTGGTTCCAGGTCTTTATTCGTGTCTGCAGTTTCGGATTTATAACATGGCGTAGTAAGTATTTCAGGTTGACGTTTATATAATTGAAACCAGGTGGTTATAGAACACTTTCGCGCAGAAGGCAAGGTCGGAAGGAAAATTATGCGAAGGACATGAAATGATATGGACCATCATTTGTGTAGAGCTAGTGCAGAGGGCTCACTATTCACTTTGGCAGGCAGATAGATGGAAAGAAAATATGGAACAGAGTGTTGAGATTCTTATCAATTCCTTTCACCTTCATAGTGCACAACACTGGAGAGATTACAATGGTTTATACTGTAGCAGCAGGAAATATCTGCCTTGCCCTGTCTGTCTGCCTATCCATTGATTTATGAATATTGTCTGTCTGTCTTTTCCCGTCTATCTGCTAGTCTAAATCTGTATAGCCGCTTGTCTATTTATACTATGTATAAATATTTATGTTCATCCTCTCAGCTGTCCATCAGTTTGTCTGTGCACTTGCCTGCCTGACTGTTTGCCTCTCTGTCCATTTCTCTGGCCACCTCTCTAATAATCTGTCCATTGATGTGTCCGTCTGTCTATCTGCTTGTCCGATGCTTTGCTGTCTGACACAGATGTGCATAGTACAAATTGGTATTATTTTAAATTTTATAATTCTCAATAATGCATTGGGATTTTTCATATTAATTATGTTTCCACATTGTTTTCTCATTGCACAAAGGCAAACGGGGCGCCATGGTGAAACAGTGGATAGTGCTGTTGCTCTTCAGCAAGAAGGACCCGGGTTCGATTCTCGGGTGTAGCAAACGGGAAATTTCTGTGCGGAGTTTGCATGTTCTTCCCGGGTTTGCGGGATTACTACAGTTTCCTACCATAATCCAAAGACATGCACGCTTGATGAATTTGACTTGAGTATAGATATAGTATTTGTGAATAAGTTAAGCTTGTGTTCTTGTCATTGACGTGGCCATCTATGCCAAAGATGATGTTAACCAACCAATAAACAAACAAAGGCAACAGATTAAAATAAACATTTACACCCACCTTACAGTTTATCTTTTACATTGTTTTGATGTTAGCTATGCATGCTAGCTCTTTAAACAATTAGATATTCCTTTGCATTAATGCGTGACAGACGGGTAAAGAGAGATCCTGGCTGTGTGCATCTTTACAGCCTTTGTTTGCAATAATAAAGGGGAATTGTGTCTAGGAATTGATAAGCAGAAGTGTCATTCTGTTTTTTAATGGTTGATTGGTTGAATGGTTTTGCATTAAGTGCCAACTGGAGTTTTGGTTCTGGTGGAGAGTGGTTATTTAGTTACCCGTTGCTTTCCTGTCCGCTTGAACCAGTCTGGCAATTCACCTGATGACTGTCATTAACAAGGCGTTTCAGCTTGCAGAACTGGATTTTTTTTGCACGTACTGTGTGAACTGTAGAGACTGTGTGTGTGTGTGTGTGTGTGTGTGTGTGTGTGTGTTGGTATGTGTAAAATCCTGGAGAAATCTGAAATACTTAGTCAAGCTTCTCTGGTAAAAGAAACTGTGCCCACCTAGATCACATGACTGATCTAAGATGTGGTGATTGTTAACTGAAGCTAATAACCTACACTATGTGGAAAAATCTTAGGCATTGTATACTTTTTGGTACAAATTGTTTGAGATGTTTATTTTAGGGGTGGCATAGTGGCGCAGTGGGTAGTGCTATTGCCTTACAGCAAGAAGGTCCTGGGTTCAACGCCCAAAATATATGTATGGAGTTTGCATGCTAGTGTTCACGTGAGTTTTCTCTGAGTGCTCCTGTTTTTCCACACAGTCCAAAAATGGGCATGCATGAATTGGAGATGCCAAATTGTCTATTTCCCTGTCTACCATGTATAACCTTGTGTACTGGATGTAACCTTGATCTCTTGGACAACCTGAGACTTATACTGTCGCACTTTGTTTTACATGCATAAAGGATCCTGTTTTTTAAAGCACACTGCTTGTGCTTTAAATTTCTTTTGGTTCAGTCAGTTCTGTACCTTCCATTGTCTTCTGTACCTTCACCTGCTTCTACTCCATACTCAGATATAAAGTGAATCAAAGCTGAGAGGAGTGTGAGTGTTAAGCCTTCCACAAGGAACATATTTTAAAGTTCATCACTAGACCCCTGGGCTTTAGGGAGCTTGTCTATGGACAGTAAAGGAGAATGACAGAAGAAGAAGGAGTATAGAAAACTAAGAATGGCAGCAGTGTAGAGCAGGGGAAAGTGTGTGTAGGTGTGCAAGATGGAGCATGTTGATGGATGTGTTGTGAGTGACAGAGATCGATATATGCTGATAGAAAAGCCTATGATGAAATCTCTGTGGAGTTCACAGGGTTGAACAGAAAGCTAATACAGTATCCAGGTGTGCTTTATTAACAGCCATTGCATTTGTATCCGACCTCGCATCTGACTGCGCTCCAGTCTCTTTCTCTGTGGATGTACTTTGGCCAGAGTGACTGTGAATGTCGGGGTATATGCCATCATTGCTTTGTGATGATTGTCTGCACAGATGTGCTTCGTAGGATGGGGATATGCTGACTGAGCATCCTAATCACTTGTCAGCTGTTTCAGTCGTGGGGAATCAAACCCCTGTTACTAACATTCCTGGCTTTTCCAGCAGCGAGATTTACCAACTGAGCTGTTGTGAATACCTTCCAACATTTGTTCGCTAACTCTTTAGAATATTTATATTTCTGTCTGTAAAAGTATGTCAACCCTTTGTTTCGGTATCTGCTCTGACTTGCTTAACTGCACTTCAGCCATGACTTGCCTTATGTTGGTGGATTTCCTATAATTAACTTTTCATTTCAGGATATTTCACAAATGATCTGCTGGAATAAAAGCAAGGCTTTGACTTGACACTTCCATAATGTCAACTTTTTTATTTTTTTATTTGATAGAATAACATGAGTTTTGGGTCGTTGTCTTCTGCAAGACCCACATACTGTTAGAATTCAATTTTATTTATAAAGCACATTTTACAATGGACATTGTCCCAAGGTAGGTTTACAGAAACATTTTATCCCAGATGAGTAATGGTGGCAAGGAAATATTTACTGAGGAACTAAAGAGAGACACACAAGGGAACCCATCCTCATTTGGGTGATGCAATATAGTATACATATACATCATTAACAATACACCTACACCAGGGCAACAGGGCGTTACAGTGATCCGACCTAGAGGTAACAAAAGCATTGACCTTTAATGCCAGCATATTTCTGGTCTTAACAATTTTTTCTAAGATGAAATAATGCTAGATTTCAAGGAAAGGCTAGAATCAATAAGCACACCAATGTCTTTTACGGCTATACATTGTGTAATTGAAAAGCTATCCAGAGATAATACATTATAAACCTAACTTCTAGCTGCCTGTGGTCATAATACCAGAACTTCATTTTCATCAGAAAATAAAAGAAAATTGTTTAACATCCACTCCCTAATGTCTGTCACACATTCCTTAACCAGAGGAAATCGTGTATCAGAATAACAGTAAAAGTTAATATCATGCTTGTGAATAATATTTCCCAGAGGGAGCATATATAGAGAAAATATTAATGGGCCTAAGACAGAACCTTGTTGGACACCAAACTTTACCCTACTGTGGATAGAAAAATGGCCATTTACATCTACAAATGGGCAGTCAAATAAGATCTGAACCAGGACGAGGCTGTTTTTTTTATTTCCAACAACATTTTCTAACCTTTGAAGAAGAATATCGTGATCAATGGTGTCATATGCTGCACTTAGGTCAAGCAATTTAAGTATGGAAACTTGACCCTGATCAGAGGCCAGTAGCAAATAATTCACAACTTTTAACCAGTGCTGTCTTTCTGCTATGATGAGGCCTAAATCATAACTGACAATTTATAAAAATATTATTTTTACTCAGATAAGAGCATAACTGCAGAGTTACAACCTTTTTTAGGTTCCTGGAGAGGAAGGGGAGTTTAGATATTGGTTTATAATTTGACAGTTGGCAGGGTTTGATAACTGCTAATGTCAGTGATTTAGGAACATAGCCATTACTGAGAAAGAAATTAATAATTTTTATGAGAGGTTTGATAATTTTTTGCTAGTACATTTTGAGTGAAGTTGTGGGTAAGGGATCCAATATAGATGTTGTAGATTTTGATGATGAAACTAGTGAAATTAACTCTGTCTCTTTGAAAGGATTAAAGTAGGATAATCTCTGGTCTAATGTAAATATATTGACTTGGATTACTCGGGCTAAGATTTACAGTATTGATTTTGTGCCTTATGTTTTCAAATTTATTCTTGAAAAAAAGGTTTTTTCTTTTTAAAGAAAAAACCTTAATCTTCTTTTAATTGGGGCTACGCTATCCAGAGTACAATGAAGTATTGGCGTTGGAGGGCGATACAATTCAGCTAACAAATGTATGTCCTGACCGATTCCTTTAGAATTTGCTGGTATAAATCCAAATTCGCATATTCCTTAGTGTATTGTATTTTTATTTTTCTCTATGATGTATCTTCTGATTTGCTTGTATGCATGTGCGCATTGCTGCTAGAATTTGATTAGGTGGCCATACCGATAAGCACACATACTGTATGCAGATTGTAGCACTTTTATTTGATTTCATCACAGTGCCGCTTTTCATTCTTTTCCCCCATCCCTGTGTGAAGGTCCTCCCTTGTTCGTCGCCGTCTATACCAGGATGATTAATCACAAAGAGATGGGAAGTGAAAGCTGGCAAGAGGGGTACAGAGGCACTGATTGCTTGGATACAGGTGCCTTCACTGTGATGTGCAGATGATTACAGGTGTTAAGGACACAACTGGCCATGTTTCAGTAATTAGATAAAAGGTGTTGGTTTTGTACACTATTTTACACACTGCTGCACGGTTTGGAAGAGTCATTAGTTGTATTTATGTATGCCTCAAGCACTATACAGGGCAGGACCCTTTCCTTACTTGAGAAGGAATTTAACTGACAAGAAGTTGAACCTGTTCTTAGAGGACATACTAAAATACATATTTCATCCTGCCGGCACTACTCGAGACACGATTAGTTGAATACGAAGAAGCTAAGTTGGAAGTTGAAGTCTTTACCATTTACACAAGTCAGTAGAAACTCAACTGGGCTTCTATAGTATGACAGTTTTAATTGTATTTGTGACTGAAGTGTGGGATGGAAATGGGAACGAATCAAGTGCTACATCTGTAGGTAATTTAGTTCTTCATGGTCAAATTGACAAGGATATGCAAAAAAAACAAATCAATTGGAACAATCGGCAAGCCAGGACTGATGAAAGCCTTGGTTTATATCCAAAGCCACAGTTTTCTGTGTTCTTGGGTTTTGCACCAAAAAACGTATTTTTGATGTCACTCCACAAATTCTCAGTTGGATTGAAGTTGGGGATTAGACTAGCCATTTTATAACGTCAATCTTGTTGGTCTGAAACAAGAATGTTGCCTGCTAGCTGGTTGGTTTGGGTTTGTTGTCCTGCTGAAACACCCATTTCTGGGCATTTCCTCTTCAGCATAAGGCAACATGATCTATTATTGTATTTTGATATATTCAAACTGGTCCATGGTGCTTGGCAATCAATAAATGGGCCTGAAACATCTCTAAACTATTATGCTTGCTTACATTCAGTGTTTGAGTCATCAGCATCCTTTATACATAATAATAGCAATCTTGCTCTTACTGGTCCATAGAATATTCCACCACGTATTGATGTGTTCTTTAACAAACTGATTAGACTAGCCATTTTATAACATTGATCTTGTTGGTCTGGAACAAGGATGTTGCCTGCTAGCTGGCTTTTAACATGTCTTTTTCCATCAGTGGTACTTTACAAGGGTTTCCTGCAAATAATTTGTGTTCACGTAGGCATTTTCTGATTGTTGCAGTATTCACAGGTAACTGAAGATCTTTTTTTATTTCACTTGAGCTGATCATTGGATGCTTCTTTGCCATACTTGTTGCGAATACGTAAAAAAAGATATTTTTTTTGCACATCCACATCCGTAACATGATACTACTTTAATGTGTTTAATGAAAAAGTAATTACTATAAGAATCTTGCAAAAAGCAGCACATCATTCCCTGGAGCATCATTGCAAATGTATTTGGCATTGTTGCATGTTGTTATCTGGTAAGACAAGGTTCAGCATGTTCTGTCAAGTTTCATGATGGTGTGAGTGATGGGAAAAATTGTTCTCAATAATGCCGATATATTTTCACATTCAATAGGATTTTTTCTTATCTGACAGTGTCGAAGGCATGCATAGATGTCTGCTTGCATATTAACCTTGTGCCCACTTCATAGTTTCAATATGAAATGGGTAATAAAATACAGTGGATATAAAAAGCCCACCCTTATTGTGACCTATAACCTGTACAATTCAATTGAAAAAAAAAACTGAAACCTTTCAGGGAGGTGAATTAAAAATAAACAACTGAGATAATGTGGTTGCATAAGTGTGCACACCCTTTTAGAACTGGGGTGTGGCTGTGTTCAGATTTAACCAATTACATTCAAACTTCTTAAATTGCAGTCAGCACACACCTGTCACCAATTAAAGTATCATTTTAAGGGTGTGCATATCAGGTTATTGTAAAAAATATTTTTTTTATTTTATATTTTTTCAGCTTTAAAGGTTTTAGTTGGTTTTTCAATTGCATTGTACAGATTATATATCACATCAAAGGTGGACAAATAGTCCAGTGGTGATAAAGCGGTCTGAACCAAAAAATATTCTACCTACCTTGATGTATGATTTCATGGAACCCAAACCAAATTATTATGTCTGCACATTTCCAATATTACAGGGCAGTCGTAGGCTTGTGGTTAAGGAACCAGCCTTGCTACCGGAAGTACAGACAAGTCATGGCTGAAGTGCCCTTGAGCAAGGCACCTAACCCCCAGTTGCTCCCCGGGCGCTGTGATGGCTGCTCACTGCTCCGGACACGTGTGCTCACATCACCTGTGTGTGTATTTGTGTGTTTCACTGCACGAATGGGTTAAATACAGAGGACCAATTCCACTGTGTGTAAAACATAGTGGCAAAATGCATCACTTTCACTTAAAAGTGGAAGCTTAATTTTTATGTACATTTAGTACCATTCATATCTTACATTTCAAGTAGTAGGTTGTAATTGTATATATTGTTAATAAGTATCGTTATTACAAAATATCCTAAAATAGTGATATTATTTGAAAGCCCGCCCCACCTCAATATCATGTGATTTCTGCATCATGAAAAGGCTTTATCTGCCTCAACATGCCTCATATGTATGTTATAACCTCATATTCCTTAATTGTTTTGGGATGGTTGACTGAACAGATGTACTCAATGGGTTATGGTTAATCTGACTGAGCATCCCAATTCTCTTGTCAGCCATTGAAACCCAGGGGTGCCAAAAAAAAATATCCTTAAATATTGTGATATTATCTGAAAGCCCACAGTATCATGATGCGATTTCTGCTTCATGAAAAGGGTTTGTCTGCCTCAAATCAATACAGAAGATGTTAAAGGTCGACAAAACCAATGTTTTGCAATGGCCAGCTCAGTCTCTAGATTTAAACCCTGGGTTTGAGTGAAATACCATTAAATTGCAGAGACAGTTTTAACTTTGTGCTCTTTGTTGTCCAATTGTCGAAGCAATTGACCTGAAAAAATCATGGAAATGTCTGATATTTTTGAAGCTATTGTTTTCTAGTTCAACCATATAGCATTTGCATTTGGCATTTAAATGAATAGATAAATGTTTTCAGTGTCTTTCTGTTTGAGCTAAAAACAGGTATGTTATAACCTCATATTCCTTAATTGTTTAGGGATGGTTGACTGAACAGATGTACTCAGTGGGTTATGGTTAATCTGATTGAGCATTCCAATTCTCTTGTCAGCTATTGCAACCCAGGGGTGTCAAGCTTCAGTCTGCCAAAAAATACATATAACATTTAGTATTTATATTTTCATGAACAGTCGCATATTTTGCTGTTGGTGTAACCACGTTATATTTTTTTCCAATATTTCAGAATTTTTTTTTCGGTCCCTTGAATGTTAAGCTTTTACAAAGAGATCAGTGGAGAAAAGAGACCCATATGAATCCTGTTCTTTTTCAGGCTAGTTGGTCTTGTGTCTTCTTTAAATACGGAAAACAAAATGGGAGACAAGCATATGAAAGATGTTGGGAAGTTTAAATGTTTCTCTTGTGTGTATTCTTCCAATGACTCTCTTATATCTCTACATTAGACCACACACAGTACCAAATTGCCAGATGTTTTATGTCTACCTAGCTGACTGGGAAAACATCTTCTAATCCTGATGCTGTTGATAAAGCTATTTGTATTCATATGTGCTGTAATAAAAGCTCCATTATGGATTACAGATTACAGAAATATATCAAGTTGCTTCATTTTTTTTAGTTCACATTATGTAATACACTTTCAACATCAACAGATGTTCTTACTAGGTTGGAAATAACCTGGCTGAGCATCCCGATGTCTGTTCAGCTGTTGCAGCCCCGGGAGAGTCAAGCCTCTGCTACTGATGCTCCTGTCTTTTCCCAACCAACTGAGCTATCCAGGTTGCATTCTGGCAAATGATTTTAATGGATTACTTTACAAATGGTGAAAAAATCAGTTCTGAATAGGTGAGATGGAAGCATATTTTTCTAGTGCTTGATTTGAAAAGAACGGGTAGTACTGTCGCCTCATAACAATAATAAACTGGGTTTGATTCCCAAGGGGAACAAACCTGGAAATTTCTTTGTGGAGGTTGCATGTTATCTTCATGTTTGCGCAGGGTGCTCTGGTTTGCTTCAGCTTTCCTAAGCGTTAGGTTAATTGGTGTTTCTAAAGTGGCCCTTAATGAGTGAATGTGTGTGCGACCAGGGTTGTTTCTGTGCTTGGTCCCAGACTTGGGCGGTTGGGGATCAGCTGGCCCGCTACATCATACGGAAAACAATGGATGGATGGACGGATGCATATGAATGGTGGCAATAATTCTGTCTAGCCCAGACTTGATTTTTATGGGTGTGGTAATCTAATGACAACCAAATCCCCTGGAATCTATATAGCTGTGTGTGATGTGACTTTGAGTAATATTTAGTTAAGCACCTCTGCCCTCCAGATGTGTGTGACATCATGTAGTTTTAAGGTTCAAAATATCTATAGTGCTGATAAATTTCGGTCTGAATGGTATAAAGTTGCACTCGAAGTCAGCGAGACTAATTAGTTTTGTCACTGCCATATGTTCTCGCAGGAACTGTAATACTGTATGTGTGTTACTCTAGCAGTTTTGGGCTTATTTATTGTTATTGCAGGGTTTGGTAATCTCTTGGGCTCAGGTGGAGACATTTTGTCTTGCTGCTGCACTTCTTTTCCACAATCACACTTCTTAAATTTTATGGTGGACTGGATAATGTCATAACATTTACTTTCATTCTTTTGGCAGTGTCCTTCATATATATAAAACAGTTCATGGTTAAATCCTTAACAGCTGTCTAGTATTTGAGCTTAGCGTCTTCCGGTCCCTTGAATGTTAAGCTTCTACAAAGAGATCAGTGGAGAAAAGAGACCCATATGAATCCTGTTCTTTTTCAGGCTGGTTGGTCTTGTGTCTTCTTTAAATACGGAAAACAAAATGGGAGACAAGCATATGAAAGATGTTGGGAAGTTTAAATG
>JAOUQV010321600.1:0-12170 GCA_028565295.1 Aspidoras spilotus
TACCCTGCTTGCCGCCAGCACTGGTGGCGGTCGTTGTTAACCCGGGCCGCGACCGATCCGGTATGAAGTAGCAATCAGTAACACGCATTTAAATTTTTGCCAAATGTTTTACGCCGGATAGCCTTCCTGACGTAACCCTCACCATTTATCCGAGCTTGGGACCGGCAATAGAAATACACTGACTTGTGCTCTCTAATGGCTGGTTTAAAAGACACCCAGAATGGGGTGTTAAATAATACCTATGTAGAAAGCACACTAGATTTCAAAAGACACCAGTATAGTGTCAAATGATGACTATGTAGACATGACACTAAATTTTAAAACACACCCAGAATGGTGTCAAATGATGACTATTTACACATGACACTAAATTTTAAAACACACCCAGAATGATGTTAAATGATACCTATGTAGACATCACACTAAGTTTTAAAACACATCCAGAATCGTGCCAGTTAATACCTATGTAGACAGAAACAGTAGATTTTAAAACACACTCAGTATGGTGTCAAATGCTGCCTGTTTAGAGAGCACGCTAGGTATTGAGTCACATCCATTCACTCTCTCTCTCTCTCTCTTTCTTGCTCGCACGTGGTTATGACTGTGAGTGTATTACACTGCTGTGTGCCACGTGTGTTGTTTATAGCGAGGTGCTAACAGTGCACTGGGGACATAGCACATGTGGCTAGCTCAATGCTACATGTATAAACAGTAATCTCTGATAATAAGGATTAGAAATTATTATATTTTTTCTAAAATCATCACCTTTAACCACTGGACAAAACCACAAAATGAAAATAACACACATACACACATGCTCTCACACACACATACTTCAGGGAACAAAAGAGGCATTGTTGGTCTGAAGCACGTCGTCTGTACAAGTTATTCCCCTTTTACTTTTTCGCCTGAATGAAAGAGTTAGATTTTGACAGCGTCGTAATCCAACCCTAATCCCACACTAAACCATGCTATTAATCAGAACACTGAAACACTATGGGGCAAAAGTCAAAAAATGACAAAAATTATAAAAGAGGAGGCTCATTTTCAAAATTGATGTTGTAAATGCTACATATTAGGTGTAGTTATACACCAATTTACAGGAGTGAACCACCCCTTAAAAGCGTCAATTACAGAGATGGGTACGGAAGATAAAACACTCGAGTATGTTTTCTGGAGACATCTAGACTGTTAGCAATAAAAAAGTGCAAAAATCCTCGCCTGTGATGTCATGGAGTGCTTCAGTGAAAGCAGAAAGCGCCAACTGCATATAAACTGTAATACAAAAAGTATTTGCTCACCAATCCAAATTATGAGAATCAGGTGTTCCAATCACTTCCATGGCCAAGCACCTAGGCATGCAGACATTTTACAAACATTTGTGAAAGTTTGAGTCGCTCTCAGAAGCTCAGTGAATTCCAGCGTGGAACTGTGATAGATTGCCATCTGTGCAACAAATACAATCATGAAATTTTCTGCCTCCTAAATATTCCACAGTCAACTGTCAGCTGTATTATGATAAAATTGTCTTATAATATGAGTCAAGGCAGGGGAGTGAATACTTTTGGCAATATAGTCTATGTTATGGTACCTAGTCATTTAGAGAGAAATTTTCTGTTTCTGTCCCAGGAATTACATGTATTCTACATTGTTGTAATCAGTGTTTATTTGAGTTACTGTTGTCTTTCCATCATCTTCTTCTTCTTTTTCTTTTGGCCTCTCCCTTTTATCAGGGGTCGCCACAGCAAGTCAATCTTTTCCACCTTACTCTGTCCTCTGCACTCTATCATCATCATCTTGGAACAGTCTGTCCATTCTCCTCTGACCTTGCACTGATATCAACAAGGTCATTTTCAACCACACAACTGTCCCTCACTGGATATTTTCTCCTCTGACCATTCTCTGTAAAACCTAGAAATGGCTGTGTGTAAAAATCAGACAAGAAAGTTGAGGATCTTGCCTGTATTCAGCAAAAAATGGTAAAGAATTTATCAAAACTGCAACAATTATTATCTTCAATTCCCAAATGATTAAACATGAACTTATTCATTCATTAATTATATTATTCTTGATCCACATGGGTTCATCTTGCCCACCTGGGCGCAAGGACAGGAACAACCCTAGACAGGATGCTAATTCATGATTGATGATGATGTTGATTTGGCTTTTTCGTTAATGTACAAATGTGACTTTAAGTTGTTTCCATTGATTGCCATTTAAAACCACCTCAAGAGAGCATAAAAACATGTAAGTGTAATGCAAACACTTTATCTGATTTTGGTTTTATCTGCTCTGAAAATCAAACATTTGACAAATAAAATCTGAGGTTTAGCATCCTCATGCCGCCTCTCCTACGCTTTCCGCATATTTGGATTCTTTAAAGCACTTGAGTTTGAGTTGAGTTTGTAATATTTACTTTATCTCACCTTTCGTTTATCGTGGCCGATAACGATTATAGATAAACGCTATACTTACAATAAACGCTTAGTTAATGTAATGTGTCAAAACTGATGGCGTTCGACTTGTCCCGAGGTTAAGAAATGTAAATGATGAAATAGTCCCTGTGGGAAAAGCACTAAAGTGGAAATTATCAGAAGTAATGTATTTCACATGCAGAGAGAGAGAAAGAAAATCTGGTTTGGTCAGATAACCACAAGAAACTAAGGGCCGCTCAGCCGGAACATCTGTGTTGTACTGAATTAATTAAATGTAAATTTTATATAATAAATTAGAGATTATTACGGATCATTTTCACCCGCAGGCGCACTCTTGTACAGAACTGTTAATGGGGAAGTCTCTAATTCCTGTTAATATTGATTAATAAAGTAAATCTTATTTAAAAAAGCTTCCAAAGTTAACAGGGACGAGGCAGAGGATTCTTTTAGTTGTGACATTTATCAACAGGGAAAGCTCCAAACTCTAGCGGAAATGTCACAAAGCGTTGCTTTAAATCATACAGAGTCACATACAGAGACAGAGGAGATACCAGGATGTAAAGTGAATGAAAAAATGTATTTTCTTGGTAGGGAAGTGGCCTAAAAAATTAGCACAAAAAGTAATAAATTGTTGCAAAAGGAGGACGTTTAGGCAAAATTCCTCTATATAGACTACAGCTTCAGATGCTTATTTGAAAAAAAATGGTATCTGGGTCTGTAAAGTCGCTAAATCAAGCAACAAATAGGAAGTTAAATTGCATAAACTGCGAGCACACTGCTTGATTTGTTTTAGGGCTTGCTTGCCACACCTACACTAAAAGCGGCCAATAGGAGTGCATTGATACCCAATGTGTGTTTCCTATAGAGCGTGTTAGTTATCACCTCATCTAGTAGGTCTAACTGGGTTTTCCTAACCAAGAGCTTTTTCTTTGTTTGACAGATCACAATAAGTAAGATTTATCCCTGGGTCGGGGCACTGACTTTCGGCTCATATAGACGAAGGTAAAGCGTGAGTAAATGTTACGAAATTAAACAAAATTTATATAAGATATATATATATATCTTATATATATATATATATAAGATATATATATATATATGTATATATATATATGTATATATATATAAATCTGTGACTAAATTTGCAAACATATAAGAAAACTATATGTTTTCTTATATTGTAGGTCTTTAGGGGCAGCACAGTGGCACAGTGGATAGTGGATCCAAGAAGATCCAAAGTTCGAGACGGTCATGTCAATAAAGCTTTTTGAATTTGAATTTGAGAGAGAGAGAGAGAGTGAGAGAGCAGAAAGGGTCACAGAAAGAGAGATAGGTGAGTGAGATAGACAGCAAGAAAGTGAGACCAGTGAGAAAAAATATTGGTCTGAAAGATAATTAAGACGATAGGTGACAAAAATAGGTCAAAGAGAGATTCAGACGGAGAGAGAGAGAAAGAGAGGAGAAAAAAAAGAGAAGAGAGAGAGAGAGCGGAGAAAGAACCAACAAGCAAGCAGAGAAAGAGAGGTCAGTGAGAACTATGAGACTATGGAGGGAGAAATTGAGAAATAGAGACAGCTGAGAAAAACAGTTTAATTCAATTTTATTTTATTTTTAATCACTTTTAACAATGAACATTGTCCCAAAGCAGCTTTACAGAAAACGTTTTATCCCATATGAGTAATAGTGCTACTCCCTGAGTAAGTTAGGAAGAAACTTTGAGACGAACGAGACTCATAAAGGAACCCGTCCTCATTTTGGTTATGTGATGCCATCTGTATACATCTAATACATAATTCTATAAGTAACATAATATATAACATTAATACGAAAATAATGATCGTATAACAATAGTATATAATATATACCTAACATACATACCATATACATGATTCTATAACTTACAATAATATATGACATTTACAAAGAATAATAATAACGTGAATGGGCAGACAGAGGGAATCCAGCAGGCGCAGGGTCGCTGACATCTTCTGGTTCTTCTGCCGTATTAGGTGTAGCTCATCCGAAAGAGTGGAGAAGAGAGAGAGGATAGAAAAGAGAAAAGGGAGAAAAGAAAGAAAGGGAAGTTAGACATGACCAACTATCTAATGGACAATTCAAACACAAGTTGTGCAGAGAGCAAGCAGAAACTCCGGCAGACTAGCGCTATGGAAGCATAACTACAGGGTAGAACCAGAAGACATAATGATAAGAGAGAGAGAAAGAGAGAGAGAAAAAAGAACAAGCGAGCAAGCAGAGAAAGAGAGGTCAGAGAGAAGTATAAGACTATGGAGGAAGAAAGGGATAAATAGAGACAGCTAAAAGAGACAGAGAAAGAGGGAAGAAAATGCAGAGAGAGACATTGATAAATTCGTAGTTCTTTTTTTTAACCCCAGTGTGATCACTAAAAACAGACATGGGTGTGTCTTAATTTACACTAATCAGGTTTTGTGTGCCACACACACCAACACACACACCCTCCATGTTAATACATCCGGATTGAATCTCTATTATACTGTAAGTGCCTCACCATAAGTATGTCACTGACCAACATGGATGGGATACATTTAAATAAATGAAAACATGACCATGGGCCTTTTTGGTCATTGTTTTTATATATGTGCTGAATTCGGGGGGGGGAAATCTGGGGAAAAACGTTGTCATATACCCAGCCCCTTTTCTGTAACATCACTTTCTCATACTTCCATATCCTAGATGTACTGCATGCTGTTGTGTCGCATACTAACTAGTATAGTTAGCAGGTGTGTGGTTTCCCTGGGACTGTCCTGGTTTTTAATAGTCTGTCCAGGAAAATGTACTCAATTTCAAATGTCCCAGTTTTTAACAATATCTCCCCCACCCTATACCCCCACCAGGAAGCAAACACCGTTCAGTAAGTTGTCTTGACCCCTCTACGTGCATAAAACGAGCTTAGGTTTCCCACATTAGCCTATTTTCTAGAATTCATCCTTGTATTTTGGATTCAGCATGCGAAATAAAAAATAAAACCCGACGCCTTCTTTATTTAGCAATGCTGACAAAAAATTGGGATGCTTAGCCAATCGCAAAGCAATGACGCCGCATGACGTTGGCAATGCTTTGCTAGGATGTTTGTTTTTGAGGATTAGTACAGATTTGAGTTACGGGTTAATTTTATGATGCAGATCTGGCAACCTGGGTTAATATAACTGTTGTTTATTGTCCTTCGTGTATTGTGTTTTTGTGTGTGTGTGTGTCTGTGTGTGTGATGGTGTGTGCAGACATATTGGAGTAAAAAAAAATCCCACAGTGCAATTCACCTGTCAGTTTGTGCCGCAGCCGCGAGCGAGCTTCTTAACAAGAAGGGCTTGTTTTTATCAATGGATCCTTTATTGTGGGTTGTCTTTCTCTCTCTCTCTCTCTTTCCCACATACACACACACAGACAGTGTGAGGTATGACAGGTGTGCTAGCAGCAGACATTGCCTGCTCACTATAGCCTCGGGGAGATTCCGAACCTCCTGACGTGTATATCACAAGCTGGCTACATAAACAGTGACTTTATTTATGATTTCATGTTTACATTACACCCATTTCATGTCAAATCTGGGCACCTACCGCATCGTTTCAACACATTTCGCCATTATCTACTTGTCATGGGGTTTTTTATTAGTCACTTCAAAAACCTGTTACATGTCACTAATTACTTATAATAAGCTTTTGTATTAGTTTGCTAACAAAATAAGCTAGCATTACAACAACAAAGAATTTAGCTAAATACTCTTATCTGTTAGCTTCATGTGCATTGCTAATGTAAGGTTAGCAGTATTAAATCTTTAACTGCTTCATGTCTCACTGGTAGGTGTCAAGGTTTTTCTGGGACTCCCCTTCTATTAAATAATCAGTCCCAGAAAATGTGCTCTGTGGGATAAGATAAGATTATCAGTTATTAGTGTGAGGTGACCATGATAGCCACTACACTACATAGACTGCGTACTGTAACCTTTCACATAATAAGCGTTTTGCACTTCGCTTGCCACGAGCCGGGGTGCAATATGCCACTTCAGGTATAGACGGACCAAAAAAAAAAGATATGTTGTTAGAGACATCAATTAACCTAGCGTGCATGTCTTTGGAATGCAGGAGGAAACTGGAGTGCCCAGAGAAAACCCACATGAAGATGGGAAGATCGTACAAACTCCACACAGAAATTTCCAGAGTCGTCCAGCCCGGGGATACAGCTTGGGTACTTCTTGATTTAAGATGACAGCACTACTACTATTTTTGTAATTGAAACCAGTGCATTGTACAGAAAAAAGGTTGGTATGTACTTTTATCAGAACTCACTGAATGTCCAAAATAGAACAACAACCCATTAGGGTTATAATCACTATCGTCATACGCCATCATCACTTTGAGATGGTTGGCAGCACAGATGTGCTGTGTTGAATCAGGATAAGCTGTTCGAGCATCCCAATCTCCTGCCAGCACTTGAAGTCCTGGCAAAAGAAAACAGATCAGCTTTAGAAAAATGGCTGGGAATGAGTGTAAAAGATAAATATAACCTCTGAAATAGCGCTCTGCTAATCATTATTGCTAATAACAAAATGTCTTCCGTCTGTTTAATTACAAACAGATGATGTTCAAGTGACTTGCTTTCTGTGTTTCTACTTCCATTTTCTGTTCCTCTTCCTGTCTTTTTTCTGCTTCTCTCATTTCTCTTTCATGCTTCCTCTTTCTTTGTTTTCTGTGTCTCTCCTAGGGTTGCCAACTTGCAGTAATGAAAAACCACAACAATCTGGGCGCTACTGGTGTTCGCTTCATATGCGAGACCGGGAGAGGGTGTTGACGGTGTTCGCTTCCTATGAAAGACGTGGGGTAGGGGGGTATGGGGTGTGCAGACGGTGATATTTTCCTATGTGAGACCGGGAGGAGTTGTGAAAATGTTCGCTTTAGATGAGAGTGCTCGGTTGGGCGGTGCTGACAATGTTCACCTCCTGTGCATGAGCCGGGAGGGGGGACTTTAGTTAAAAAAACGGGACGTTTTGTAAAGAGTGTATTTTACTTGACACACTATAAAAAATGGTACAGTCCCAGGACATTCGGGACAGTTCGCAACTCTATTTTTTTCCCTGTTTTTTTATCTCTATCTTTTGCTCTATTTTCTTTTAATTGTTTATTTATCTATTACTTTCTCTTCTTGTTGTTTCTTTCATTCTTCCTCTTTCTCTTTATATACACCTTTCTCTATTTTGATTCTTCATTCTTCTCTCTTTCTCTCTCTCTCTCTCTTACAAACTTTGGGTCTCCCTGTCTCTCTCTCCTACTTTCTTTTTCTTCTTCTCTTTTCTCTTTCCTTTTCTTGTCTCTCTTTATTTCTCTGTCCATTTTTCTCAATCTATATTACATTTTATATTACACTCATATTTCTTTCTTTCTTTCTTTCTTTTGTTCTTTGTTTCTTTCTTTATGGTCTCTCTCTTCCCCGCTTCATTTCTCTCTTTCTTTTTATATTTCTCTCTACTTCTTCTTCTTGTTCCTTTTGTTCTTCCTCTTTCTTCTTTATAATTCTTGTTTCTCTCTTTCTCTCTCTCTACCCCTTTCCCTATTTTCGTTCTTCTTTCTGTTTTGCTTTCACTCTCACTCTATCTTGGTTTCCCTTACTTCTCCACTTCTTTTCTTGCTTCCTTTTACTGTTTTACTCTTTCCCACTCTGTTTCTCTTGTTAAATTTCTGCCTCCCTCTTTATGTTTCTCTCTCTCTCTCTCTCTCTTTCTTTCGCTTTTCCTGTTTTCGTCCCACAGTTACTTTTTCTGTTTCTTTCGCTTTGGACCTTCACGTCTTCATTCCTATCTTTATCTCTCTCTCTATTCCTCTTTCTTTATCTCTTGCTTCCTTCTTCTACAGTACTTTGTCACCCTCACTTTTTCTCTGTCTCACTGTTCTCTCTGTTACACTCTCTCTCTCTATCTTTTCCGTATTATATCAATCATACTAGTGTTAACTTACGTTTGCTATGTTGCTAATTGTTTGCTTCCAATAAAAAATTCACTGATTCTCAGTTAAATTCAGCAACACACAAAAGCCATTATTGCAAACACACACACAATCAGAGAGAGAGAGCTGAATTCAATTTACGGGTTGGACTCGCAGCAGAATTGCGCTATAAACGAAAAACTCTTGACCTTGAGGTGAGAGATAACATTCCATTTGAGCAGTGTGTCTGTGTGTGTTGACTACTTTATTAGATTTCTACCCAACTTCTACTGAATGTGCTTTATCAAAGAGATAACTTAAAATATTTCTAAAATTCTTGTTACAGTGTGTGTCACACACGCTATTCCCAACGTTAGACTCTGTTAACTCCAATTCCCAGGATTCTCTTGTCTTGCATGTGATTGAATTCTCCAATCGTGATCTGGAATTCTACTTCTTTCCGGTATTTAGACTTGTGTGTTTGTATCACACATTGCAAAGAATTGATGTCTTTTACTTGTGAACCGAGTGTTTTTCTGATTTAATTTTTCTGTATTTTTGAACCGTCTTCTACTACAGACTTTGCCTTTGTCTCTCCCCTTTGTTCCGTTTTCCTTTTTCTTTTTTTCCTCTACTTCCTTCACTTCACCGACGTGACTATTTAAACTTAGCTTGAAACTAGCTTCAATGCAGTTAATCAGTTAAATTCATCATTAAGAAGCCCTTGAATATGATTATATAATACTGTTTGTGGCGGCAGGATGGCAAGGTGTATAGTGCTGTGGACTCACAGCAAGAAGATGTTCTGTTCTTAGCTGTTCTTAGCTGACAGGAATAGTATGTGGTGTGGTCTTCAAGTGCTATAGCTCATCTTCTTCAAGGTTTGAAATGTGATTTCATAGATGGCATTATGTATTCCTTGGTACTCCTCCCGCACATTGAAGTCAACCAATGATGGCCGTAAATGCAGTATAAACCAATTGTATGATTGAGGCTTCTTACCTCCTTCAGTTCATTCTGCAATAGCCCAGCATCATACACATTTGCCGTATGTCATACGGTATGAATATCAAATGGTTTTAAACTTGTACACACAAAACCTCTACCAAAGATTTAATCACCAGGCTGCACACTTTACCCTTTGTCCACCGGATGAGCCGTAAGGGTGTAACTTGGCATTTTCTGGCATCTTCAGGACAGAAAATATTTATTAGAGAAGAAAACAATATTGTAACCATTTTATAAGATAAATAAACACTTAGCTATGTGCAGTTTAGGAATATAATCAGCACGGTAACAGTCGCACCACTCTTTTTGGAAAAGGTAAAATACGGCTGAGGTTTGTGCAGGAATGCGTGATGATATAACGACACGGTGAAACATTAGAGCCAAATTAGTCACACTAATCCAGATAATCAGACACAGGTGAACAAAATTACACAGAGTGCAGAGGAAATAAAAACTCTCATGCACAGCCGTTGTCACAGGAACCAGGATGCAAGGAAGAATATGAATCTTGTGTGTAATCTTGCACGTGATAGTACAGAATTACAGGATTACACTTTGTTTCTTTCACTTCTTGGTGACTGTTTCAGTCTCCACCAATCTGACAAACTTCAAGAGTCGAATCTCCTGAAACCTGAGCATCTTTTAGTGATTTTATCTGAGCCCCGAAGCTGCAACATGGTGTGAGAACAAAAATAGAAACAAGATCCAACGGATAAACGAGAACAAGTATTCTGTAATCACATCATGGCTCAGGATGAAGCTACAGTAACTCCAGAGCCATGATGTGATAGCAGAATTCTTTGTCTTTTGGAAACATATTATCAGGCAAGAACTGAAGGTTTTAACAGGTGTGGACTGGTGACTGTGCAAAGAAGCAACATACTTCACAACATCTGGTCCTACCAGCAGGCATCAACCTGCTCTAGAGGGCACATATATTTTTTGCAAGAATTGGCATCCTATAAGCCCATAAATCAAAATTGTCATGTGAAGGGAAGCCAAATGTTTCGTTTATTGCAACTCTAGAGGACATTTTAACAACATTTTCTATCATGTGCATAAGGTGAAGGGAGTTTGCCTCTTCTGCCACTTTAGGTCTGAGAGTGTAAAGACCAGTAAGGAATGTTTGGCCGTTTTTCAATATTCAGTTTTTTCTGTGTTCCTGTGTACTTGCGAAATGTCATCAGTCATTGCCAAGTTCTGTTACAATTATTAGACTGTATCTAGTTAAGTCCTGAACACTAACTGGAATACTATTCCATAGATGTGGGACTCGATAAGAGAATGATCTACCCCCTGCTGTAGTCCTCATAATACGAGGTATTAGCAAATAACCTGCACCTTTTGATCAAAGTGGGCAAGGTGGATCATAAGGAACTAAAAGTTCACTAAGGTACCGTGGCAAAAGATCGTTAACTGCGTTGTAAGTGAGCAAAAGTATCTTATAATCAATACGAAATTTGACCGGTATCCAGAGCAGTGTGGATAAGACAGGGGTGAAGTTTTTCTGCATAATTCAGTGCTAGCACATTTCTAATCTTAGCAATGTTTTTAAGGTGAATGAATGCTATTCTGGTGGTATAATCTACATGGGGTTCAAAGGAAAGGCTAGAATCAATAATCACACAATGGTCTTTTACAGCTGTACATGGTGTAATTGAAAAACGAGACAATAAAATATCAGAAACTTAACTTCTAGCCACCTAACACCAGTATTTATCAGAGTTAAGTAAAAGAAAATTGTTTAAAATCCATTGTCTGATATACTTCACACATACCTTAACTCGAGTAAATTGGTGTCTGTCACAAGTCAGGATTGGCTGACACATATAACTGTGTATCATCAGCATAACAGTGAATTTGATATCATGCTTGCAAATATTATTACCCAGAGGTAGCATATATATATAGAAAATAGTAATAGGCCTAGAACAGAACTTTTTGAGACACCAAACTTTACCCTACTGCTCATAGAATAGTGGTCATTTACATCTACAAATTGATAACGGTCAGTCAAAAAAGACCTGAACCATGACAGGTCCCTGTTCCTTTAATTCCAACAACATTTTCTAGCTTATGAAGAAGAAGAGCGTGATTGATGGTGTCAAAAGCTGCACTTAGGTCAAGGAATATAAGCATAGAAACATAACCCTGATCAGAGGCCAGTAGCAAATCATTTACAACTTTAACCAGTGCTGTCTCTGTGCTATGATCAGGCCAAATCCTGACTGATAATTTTCAAATATATTATTTTTATTCAGGTAAGAACATAACTGCTGCGCTACAACTATTTCTAGGATCTTGGAGAGGAAGGGGAGGTTATATATTGGTATATAATTTGAGAGCTGGCAAGGGTCAAGATTATATGAACTAAGGACATAGATCTTGTAGATTTTGATGATAAAACTAGTGAAATTAACTTGGTCTCTTGCAGTGGATTAAGTATGATAATATTTGGTCTAAAGTAAATATATCTAGTTCCCTTGGATTATTTGGATTAGGATTTACAGTATTGATTTTGTGCCTTATATTTTTTAACTTTATTACTAAAACAATTTATACAACCTTTCTATAACTTTGGTGCATTATAAGAGAAAAAAAAGTCGGCCCCAGCTGTAGCCTTCATTATTTAAGGCACTAGCAGAAAGCATGCACCTTTTGATAATTGTAGGCATGGGGTTAAAATTTCACTCAGAGCAATTAGAGATCACAAGCCAGTGTATTTCTAGTGCCGGTCCCAAGCCCGGATAAATGGTGAGGGTTGCGTCAGGAAGGG
>JAOUQV010321626.1:0-12168 GCA_028565295.1 Aspidoras spilotus
GGTGTGAAAGCAGAAGATGCAGGGGACAGAGTGAGGTGGAAAAGACTGACACGCTGTGGCAACCCCTGATAAAAGGCAGAGGCCGAAAGAAGAAGAAGCCCTTCTTGACGTAACCCTCACCATTTACCCGAGCTGGGGACCGGCACTAGTAATACACTGGCTTGTTCTCTTTAATGGCTGGTTGGGGTTTGTAATAATAATTATAATAATAATAATTGTAATAATGGTGGCACGGTGGTTTAGTGGGTAATGCTGTTTCCCCATAGCAAGAAGGGCACGGATTTGATCCCTGGGAGGGGCGACTGTTTGGAGTTTAGATGTTCTCCCTTGTGTTTGTGCAGAATTCCTTAAGGTGCTTCAGTTTCCTCCAGCATTCCAAAGACATGCATGCTATTAATTGGTGTCTCTAAATTTTCTGTTACTGTGTGAATGTGTTTGTCCTATGATGGATTGGCACCCTGTCCACGGTTGTTCCTGCTCTTGTGCCCAGAGTTGCTTCCCCGTGACCCGGGGATTAAGCGGCTATAGGAAAAGGAATGAATGTTACAGTACAAATATACAACAAAACAATAAACAAAAAAACAAACAATAGAGTTAATGGCTATTTAAATCAAGTTTTTCATTAAGTCATAGTAACGTTATTTCTTTTTTTTTTTGTATTTCCACGAGTTATTTAAAACTAATAACGATGAATCACTTATACCCTTTTTCACCCTCTCTTTCACCTGTCTGTATCTGACTACGGATACAACATCCGGGTCATTGCAAAAACTTTTTTTCCGGAAAGTTCTGCTATGGTAATCCCGCCTTCTGTGTTGTGATTGGTTTGGTACCGACTCTCACAGCAAGTGACATGTATACGTAGCCAATCATTTTATCAATGCTCAATAAACCGTGCGGCCTGGAAAAATTCAACTGCTAAAGCGCTCGCTGTTGGAAAAAGTCTGGAGCGTTGGTAACAGGGGAAAATATTGTATTAATAAAGTTTATATTGAACAAATTATTTATTTTATAAATTCAGATGTCAAAATATATTTGCAAGCAATAAAATCATTAATCCACCATTTAAACAAGAAAATTAGCATATATACAATATACAATATAGATTTATATATGGTGATCATTTTAAAGGATATATTTGGTATATATTTTTTATGTATTTTTTGTCTTCGCCTAGTTGATATGTGATTTATCTGGATTTGTTTTGTTTTTATTTTTCTTTTATAATTATAATAATTATTATTATTATATAATTTCTTATATATATTCTTAAATATTCCAACATATTAGATACATTCAAAAATATTAGAATGTTATGGAAAATTTCCATAATTTTCTTCAAAAAGTTAAACTTTCCTAGATTATAGTTTCAGGGCCCACAATTTAAACGATTTAAAAGTATTTATTTGTTTATTTTTACATAATTTGGTTTTTCAGCTCATAAAACCCACAAAAAAATTCAAAAAAATGAGAATACTGAGGAGAAATCAGCCCAAA
Source organism: Aspidoras spilotus (assembly GCA_028565295.1). NCBI lineage: Eukaryota > Metazoa > Chordata > Actinopteri > Siluriformes > Callichthyidae > Aspidoras > Aspidoras spilotus. The sequence goes on from JAOUQV010321626.1 coordinate 1,498, forward strand.
CTAGGTAGTAGAAGAACAAAAGTAGAAGATGCACCAGCAAAAGAGATGACTGTGGGCTTCAGTGTTTTATCAAAAAGAGAAGATACAAAAATCTGTCAAAGATTCTGAAAGAGCGTAATGCGAAAAATACTTCTCAATTTTTGTATTAAAAAAAAATTAGAATCAAATCATTTAATATACGGTACTTTCAAAATTATATGTCAATCTTTAATGCTTTAATTACTGCCTTGATGCGACGTGGCATTGAGGCAATCAGCCTGTGGCATTGCCAATAAGTTATGGAAGCCAAAATTTCCTTGATGCTTGCTGTCAGCTCTTCTTTGTTGTTTGGTCTAGTGGCTCTTATTTTCCTCTTGGGAATACTCTATAGATTCTCAATGGGGTTTAGGTCCGCCGAGTTGGCTAGCCAGTCAAGCATTGTGATGGCATGCGCATCAAACCAGGCTTTGGTGCTTCTGGCAGCATGGGTGCCGGTCCTGCTGGAAGATAAAATCTGCATCTCCATACAGATCCTCAGCAGAAGGAATCATGAAGTCCTCTAAAACATTCTAGTAGACTGTTACAGTGACCTTGGAATTTAAGTAAGAAGAGTTTACCAACACCTGCACTGGACATTGCACCGAAATTATGACTGACTATGGATATTTCACAGTGGACCTCAAGCAGTTTGGGTTCTGTTCCTCAGCCGTCTTCCTCCAAACAATTGGACCTTAATTCTCTAATGGAAGGCACACTTTAAATATATCGGAACAGAGGACTTTGGACCACTGGCCAACAGTCCAGCCCTTCCTCTCCATGGCCCAGTTAAGATGCTTCCTATGTGGGCTCAGGGTCTGGATCTCTGCCAGATTCTTGAATCTTCTCTTTTTGATAATCCGCTACAATCCAGGGTCATCTTATTTGCTGGTGCATCTTCTCTTGCTATGTGTTATCCTTCCACTACGTAGTTTGGGCCGATTTCTCCAAGGTATTGTAATTTGTTGAAACCCTGTTTTCCTAGGTTTTATGAGCTAAAAGCCCAAATTATTTAAAAATAAAGAAATAAATACTTGAAATCGTTTAAATTGTGGGCGATGTGTCTATAATCTATAAAAGTTTAACTTTTTAAACGGAATTATGGAAATTAATAAACTTTTCCATGATATTAATTTTTTTGGAATGGGTCTGTATATATTGTTGACAATTAACAGTGCAGAGAAAGTATATGGGGGGCCATTTATATGGATACATATGTATCCATATAAATGGCCCACCCTTTATATTAGACTTCTAATAGATGCGCCTACCCGCCATGAATACGTCTGTTAAGATCGTTATCGCTGATAAGTTATAGAAGGCAGTATGTGTTTTTAATTTATAAATAATCAGATAGTCTTTTATAGCACTAGACAGTCTGTATATTCAAAGTCAGTAAACTTTCATACTCAAGATTAATATGAATTAGATTTTGCTTTAATCACACTGGGTTGTAATTGGTCGGAACGTGTTAAATTTCCATATAAGATCGACATATAAATAAACGTATTCCTCTCATTATACTCTATATCTGATCCGCATTCAGCCCTGAATCCAACCCGCATCCCCTGTCAACACAACGCGACGCTTGCATTGTTCCACGTGTTTCAAAGTGACGTTCAGTTAGGGCCAACCCCGCCCTTCTCTTCTGTAATTGGCTGCCAGTGATGTCACTCAAACTATCCACCCTCTGCGCCGGCGACTTTACAGTTCAGTGCCAACGCGGAAATGTGAAATATTTATTGTGAGAACATGGAGTCAGGATAACTGTTAACGGATAACGTTTATTAACACGAGCTATAAAAATGTCATTGCGGCTGGAAAATGATTTCCCCCCGGTAATTCGTGTTTTATCTGGAGCGCGCACTAAAGAATGGATTAGACACGATTTGTGTGTTTTTTTTATTTTTTTTATAAGTGTCTCAAATTTACAGGTAAGAAACATTAATTTTCCTTACTGTGTGTGTGTGTGTTTTTGTGTGTATTTGTGTGCGCGAGATCGTGTAGCATATACACTAGAGGTAGGCAATCCTGGTCCTGGAGTGCCGAAGTCCTGCACAGTTTGCAGATTTCTCTGTTCTAACAAACATACTAAACCTGGCAATTAACAGCTAAGTTGAATCAGGTGCGCTTGACCACGTAAAACATATAACTGTGCAGGACTTCGGTACTTCAGGACCAGAATTGACTACCCCTGATGTACACAATCCAGTGTCTAATTTTAGTCTCGATGGCTTGGTGTCGGTGTACTTCGGACGCGCGTGACCCCTGTCAAAACTTCAAACCGTAAAAATAGACATTAAAAAAGACACCGACACCATAACTCACAGCTATAATAATGTTTACTACCAAACAATGTATACCGATTAATCATTACTGATTTACTCCGAGCTCGAGCGCGACCCGTGAGGAATCACGCGATGACAGCGTTCGAGCGCTTGTATTTTGTTGTATTGGATAATGTTTTGGCCTCACAGCAAGAAGATTCCGGGTTCGAGCCCCGGGTGGTGTGACTCGAGAAATTTCCCTGTGGAGTTTGCATGTTCTCCCCGTGTTTGCGCGGGTTTTCTCCGGGTACTCCGCTTTTCAAAGACATGCATGATAGTTTAATTGGTGTGTGAATGCGTGTGGCGTGTGCCCTATGATGGATTGGCACCCCGTTTAAGGTTGTTTCTGCCTTCGCGCTAAGAGTTGCCCGTGACCCTAAACTAGGATTACACAGGTATAGAAAATGAATGTATTGTATTGTATTGTACACTCTATGAATTCAGGTATATAGAGGTGCTCAAGACAACTTTCTGAAGCTCCAACCGAGCATCAGAATAGGGAAGACTTTGAACTTTTGAGTTAAGCGATTTTGTTGGTGTCAGACTGGCTGGTCTCAGTATTTTATAAACCGATGATCTACTGGGATTTTCACCCACAACCATCTCTAGGGTTTACAGAGTAATGACATGTTGAGAGGGCTGAGGAGAATGGGCAGACTGGTTCAAGATGATAGAAAGGCAACAGTAACTCAAATAACCACACGTTACAACCAAGGAATGAAGAATATCATCTCTGTTCAAAGTATGCCATGAAGAATTAAGGCCGTTCTAAAAGGCCTTTCACTAGAAATGTGTACCTAAAAATTAAGCCGGTGTGTGTATAAAACTGTATTGTGTTGTGTTGTATCGTACAAACTGAATTCTCTCAAAAAAGTTAGGACACGGTGTGAAATATCAAAAAATACAAAACGCAATTATTTGTAATTCCCATGATTTTTTTTATTTACAATAGAACATCCATAAATCCATTATTTATTCATTCATTCGTTTTCTATACCCGCTTAATCCCAATTTAGGGTTATTGGGAAGCCGGAGCCCACCCGGCATCTCTGGGCACAACTGTGGGATCAACCCTAGACAGATTGCCACTCCATTAGGGCACACACACACTTTAGAGCCACTTTAGAGACGAATTAACACACATGTCGTTGGAACGCAGAAGGAAACTGGAGTACCCAGAGAATGCAGCTTTAACTTGCATTTGTGGATTTCATGGTGAACAGCAATGATTTCTGGGAGTGTTACTTGAAGGCCCAGATGTAACGACTGCCCATCAGTCTTGTCCCTCATACACTTATCTATTCAGATTCTCTGAATATTTTTGATGTAGTGGGTATTGGGATATTTTAAATCTTTGCAGTCTTTCATTGAGAAACATTTTCCTGTAATTCCTCCACATTTTTCTGCAGAATGGTCAAATTTTTTGTTTCGCTACTTATAAAATATGGCTTTATGAGATTTGAAAATCAATGCATTCTGATTAAATTTTTTATATTGCGTTCCAACTTATTTTTGGAATTGACTTTGTATTATAATTTAGTGTTGCATAGCGTTTAATATTGTATTATACTTCTATATGCTGTTAAAGAGTTTTGTATAATTACATGATATTTTTATCAACGTTTGAAGCTGCTTAAGATGTAAAATGATCCGTTTTTGAAAAAATAATAACTCATTAATAATGAATAATAATTAATAACACTAGGAGGCACAGTGGCACAATGTATAGTGCAGTCACCTCACAGCACGAAAGACCTGGGTTTGATCCCCAGGTGGAACAACTGGAAATTTCTATGTAGTAATTGCCTGTTCTTCCTGTGTTTGCGTGGGTTTTCTCCAGGTGCTCCGGTTTTCTCACGCATTCCAAAGTTATTCATGTTAGGTTAATTTGTGTCTCTAAAGTGGCCCTTATTGTGTGAGTGTGTGTGCCCTATAATGGATTGACACCCTGTCTAGGTTCCTACCCTTTCACCTATAGAAGATGCTTAGCTAGCCCGCGACCCCCTGTGGATTAAGACGAAGAGATTAAATGAATGAATAAATGAATAATTAAGTAACACAAACAAAAACTAACCACTCAATTACAGTATTAAATAATTATAATCATTGTTGTTCATTTTGTTATTTATAGCTATTATTATTATTATTATACACACACATACAATTTGCTATGCAGATACATATAAGTACAAATATAGGTGTGATCATATTCGTTGGACTAAAGTAAACGTTCAAACCCTGAAGACACCTCTGAAGTCTATGTGTGTGCATGTGTGTGTGTGTAAGACTGTGTTTTGTTCAACATAATTTCAGCAGGATATCCTGGTTCATTCTAACGCACTATTCATTGCAAAAGGCACACACTACACTTGACACACTAGACAGTGTATATTACTACAGTGCCTTCGAATTGTATATTACTACAATGTCTTTCTACAATTATATTAGGTTCATTAATTATATGTGAATAAAAGCACTACTAATACATGATTATTTTTATAGTTTTATTGGGGTGGATATTCAGGCTAAAAGAACAAATGCACATGATTACCTGAGACAGTCATATAAAAAAATCTATGAACAACTGTACAGGTTAATATACATCAATAACCTGGTGCAAGCTGTATGTTATTTACATTGTTAGCATTTAAAAATGGTCCTAGAACAGAGCCTTGTGGAACACCATATTGCACTGTGGTAGAAATAATTTGACATGTACTATACAATCATAATCACTCAGAAAGGTATTATAATTATAATCTTATCTGACTAGTAAATTATGAAATGTAATGCCAAAAACACAAACCACCAATCATACTTTCCATGGATAATCTTACATTCCCGATCTGAAAAGATAAAGTAATATAGAAACAAGCAAAACATTAGCAAGATGCTAAACTGATCATGTGCATTTTAACCTTTCTCTAAAATGTTTTAAAATCATCCATAGCCCTCAGATTTGAAGGAAGTTCCTTTGGTGAATGTTCCTAACAGTCGTGTTAGTAGCTGTGTTTCTTTTACAATTTTGGAGATTTCTTTCTCCAGCTGTGTAGCAAATCAAACATAATGTCATAGCATTCTTAAAGTTCGTACCAAGGTCTAATAGAACTAATAGAGACATATAACCAAAAATTTGATTAACTTTAAGATAATTTAAAACATCAATCAGTGCTGTTAGGGTGCTGTGATGGGCCAGTCATCTAGTTGAATAGCCACCACCATTTAAATGGCCTTTCCTCAATTATCTCAAAAAGTTAGGAATATAACTAACAACTGAATGCATTAATGTAAATCCAATAAAGCCATATTTGTTAAACACTGGTAAATATGGCTGTGTGCTTTTTGACATGCCGTCAAGTTAAAAATGAACATATATTTTCAATAAATAGTAAAGTGTCCTAATTTCAGTATCTGATTTGCGTTGTGTTCTATTGTGAATAATAATGGTCTAATCCCATTTGTTTATATAATAGTCTAACTGCACACTATTGAGCTTTGTCTTTCTCTATTTCAGTGTGAAGGAGTGAGCTCTGTTACTCTCCCTGAGTCACTGCTCTTTGTCTCTACACTAGATGGAAGTCTACACGCCATTAGCAAACAAACTGGAGACATCAAATGGACGCTGAAGGAAGGTGTGTGTGTGTGAGAGAGAGAGAGAGACACGATAAAGTGTTTACATATCTCAAATACACTGAAATGTACATCTTTATTGTTTTTAGATATACACTTGAGTTTAAACTAACTTATTTACAATACCATATACATGTATGCTGTACAAACAGATTCACTCAAAGGAGGCCCAGAATATTCATAGTAACTCTGGCTAGCATTGGAGATTAAGTGATCTTATTCAACATATCAAAGAGCTGCAAAATAGACAGTTTCTGTTTCTTTTGTCATCGTCGTGCCTGAGCTAAAAGCAAGCGATTAAAGAAAAACCTTTGCTGGTAATTTCATGAGCATGCAGCACCATGACGGAATGCATTGCACAGAAAACAGAGATCACTTCAAGCACCACATGTAATGAAATTCATTACACATAGTTATGTAGCATATTAGTTTGGTCCAGTTTTCTTTGTCCTAACAGAATATTCTTGCCCGTATTTGAGTGAATCTCCCTAGAAATAAGTATATTAAGAAGTCAATAACAATTTTCTTTTAATTTGTCCACTAGATCCAATCATTCAAGTTCCTGTTTATCTCCAGGAGTAAGTGTGCCTGTGTGTGTTTGTGTGTGTTGTCTTCACATCTGTCCAATCTCTCTCCCTATATTTGGGTTGTGAGTATCATTAGGAATATGGGAGACATGCTGCATGAGACGAGTATTCTAAAACTTTTAATATAATAGAAGGTGGAAATTTTTATGATTACATTTTGAATAAGTTTGAATTAATCTATTGCACCAGATGAAACATATCTTACACACTGTCAGGTGTGGAAAAGATAAGGAGGAATCCATTGTTATGTATAAGGGGTTCAGTCCTGTCATCAATCACTGAGAGGCACTGCTCATCTGATGCACGGTGTGGGAGCAGCAGGAGAAGCAGGCAGCGGGAAATCTACATATTCCGGACACCACTGGGCCAATCAAAGTCAAATGGGCACACTGTGTTAGCACTATTTAAGCAGCTTTGAAGCTATACTGTTAGTTTTTAAATGGTTATGGACCCAGGTGTGCCGATCCGAGTAGTGGGAAGGCAGTAGGGTATGGACCCTAGGTAATTTGATACAGACAATGTGTTCTGGTGTCTCTCAGCTTTTCCTCCTCTCCTATTCACGGTATCTTTGCATGTGTGATCTGATTATATTTGTTTGGCAGTGCTAACTACATTCCCTCATCTATCCTTTTAATATCTATTTTCCTTTCCTTTTTCCTCTCTCGTTGTTTTCATTACTTACGTTTTTTTTTTGCCGTGCTGTCAACCGCCTCCGGTTCCGAACTTTTGAGTGGCTGGGACAGGAGGCATTATCCTCCCTTTATCAGCATATTCTCTGGCAGGTCTTCAGCAAAGCTAGGACCTGGGTGTTACCGCCTCATTAGCTATTTGGGCCATAAACCTACACCCGGATACAATGCCCCTATGATGCGCCTCTTTTTATATAGAGCTGGGATTTATTTGTAACTCAACCTCACCTGCAGGGGCAGGTTTCTATTTCGTTGTGAAAAAAGATGAAAATTTCCATCATTGCATTGATAATCAGGGCCTCAACTCCATGAATGTTAAAGACTGTTACCTCATGGCCACTGCCATCTCAGTTTACTAACATTCTAGTGCCCATAAGCAAACAGATCTGCACCTTTACCTAAGAGGAACTAAAGCTCTAAGCAGAATGTTTGACTAAACAAATATGTCTCAAATCTAGACCTAAACATTGAGAATGTGTCTGAGTTCTGAACATTATTTCGAAAACTGTTCCATAACTATAATATAAAGATAATTAAATAAGTATCAACCCCAAGCCCCCACTCAGCTCATCTTAATCCACACAGAAAAACACTGGTTATTTATGCAATGTAAAGTTTCAACAACAAATTACAACAAAAACAAGCACACATTTAATCGGGTAGTATCTCTAAATTAGTCAAATAGGAAATAAAGGGCCTCCATTTGTAGAAAATTTTGATGGTACACCCTCTTAACATGTATTTAATTTACATGTTATATGTATTTAATAAGTTTGCTAGTAATTATGTGAAAGCTATGATGTCTTTTGTGTAGTGTTAAGTTCAATTGTGGAGACAGTAATCCCAAAAATTTAGCTCTCTGAATGCTCAACGGAAGCTCTATGTACGAAATTTACAGTATATTCATTCATTCAGTCAGTCAATATTATCTACTGTGAATTAATTTAAAGCCGACGTTAAGTTTTTGACATATTATTAATTGTGTGACAGTTATATGTTTTGTCGGTTGTTGTATTGCCTTTAGACCAGGTTTCCTTCCCGACCCCAATGACGGAAGTCTGTACGTATTAGGAGATAAACACAAACAGGGTTTAATGGTAAGTATCTGGAATGCCTCTGTCACTGAGCACGTTATAAATGTGTGTTACTATATAAACAAGTTGTTTTTTTTATATTCCTTTTTGTGCAGAAACTTCCTTTCACTATACCCGAACTGGTCCAGTCGTCTCCCTGCAGGAGCTCAGATGGAATCTTGTATACAGGTGAACCCCCGAGATAAAATTATTCATTACACAAAAAGACAAGAAGTCTTAAAAGACCTAATCAGCCGATCCGCATTTGTATCTGGAATTAATGTCTGAAAATGCTCTTATGTTAAATGATGGTCTGTCTGGCACTTCTTCAAATGTAATTCATTTACAAAGTAAAGAATTATAGACAGGCAGATAAACTATGTAATTCATACACTGTATGTGTTTTTGATAAATGGAGGTGATATTATTTTGTTATGTAATGGATGACCACCATCTTGTTGCTTTTAGCAGTATAGCCCCTGATATCAAGATGGCGGCACCCTGTACGGCTCACAATAATATCAGAGATTAACCGATTTATAGCTCACAGAAATCACAGTTTCACAGCGGATCTGTAGCGCACACATTTTAAACCGGTATACAGCAGGTATACTCTGGTAACCCAGAGTTAATGGACTTAAGAAAATCAAGGGAATTGGGTGGAGTAGAAGCAACTACTCTGAACATTCTACACAGCCTCGGATTACTACATCGGATTCACCCGGAGTCCTGGGAATCAGCTGAGCCTCATGCCAGCAGCGCCCGCCGACGTAGGAGACGGAGGCGGTGTGACAGAAGGCGGAAGTGCAGATGTTGTGCTGGGCCAACAGCCAGGCTAAGGGCCAACCCAGACAGAACTCTGCTATATGGCTCAATGCATTAGTTTCAGCTGACACTGTTAGCATAGAGGGGCTAACAATATTCTGGTCAGATAGGAGCAGTATTCTTACTGGTAAAACCTGTGGGGGCGGGGTTTTTATTTTCATAAACAACAATTGGTGTAACAGCTCAGGTATTGTCTTGAGTCATTGCTCTCCGGATGAGGAGTTATTGACTGATAAATGTTGACCTTTCTATTTGCCCCGAGAATTTACTGTCACCATAATTATAGCAGTGTATACCCCCCCCAGTGCAAACTCGCGAGAAGCTCTGAATGTTCTCTACCACTCCATCAGTGAATTGCAATCTACACATCCAGAGGGTGTTTTTATAGTGGCTGGGGACTTTAATCAGGCCACTATGAAATCTGTGCTTCCTCACTTTTGTCAGTATGTGAACTTTGCAACCAGAGGAAAAAAACACTAGATCTGGCTTACAGTAATATTAAAGATGCATTCGGGCAGTACCTCGGCCCCACCTTGGCTCCTTGGACCATCTCTCTGTGATATTAATTCTGGCATATAAGCCCTTGCTTATCAGGAAAAAAGCCACTAGGAAGCAGGTGAGGGCCTGGCCGGTAGGAGCTATAGAAACCATACAATACTGCTTTGAGTGCACGAATTGGGACATGTTTAAGGCAGCTGCTTCCGATAATCATTACACACGGATGGATGAGTATACTGAGTCTGTGTCTTCATACATCCAGAAGTGCATGGAGGATGTGAGTGTGATAAAAACATCTTTACACGGACCAACGAGAAACTTGGGTTGACCAGTGAGGTACGTGCGAGACTGGAAGCACGAACCACTGCTTTCAAAACCGGTGATGTGATGGCATCTAGATCAGCTAGAGTCAACCTGAACGTGCCATAAGAGTCGTAAATCGTGCAATACTTTTTCCAATACTTAAGTCTCCTCCAACACAAGACTAATGTGGCAGGGCATCCAGACAATCACAGGATAGAAAGCTATTCCTCCCCCCTGTGAGAATAACACAATTTTTGGAAGGTTTAAGGGCTAAATACCACTCCTGCTGAAATCTAGCTATCGCCCTGATGAGCAGATACTTTGCCAGGATTCAGAGGATGTCCGGAGAACCCTGAGGAGAGTAAACACTCGGAAAGCAGCGGGCCTCAATAACATACCAGGTCGGGTGCTTAAGAAGTATGCAGATCAGCTGGCTGGTGTTCTTACGGACATCTTTAACACATCGCTGAAACAGGCTGCCACAGTCATACCGGTGCCCAAAAACAATACAATATCTACCTTCAATGACTATTACCCAGTTGCACTGACCCCCATCATGATGAAGTGCTTTAAGAGGCTGGTAAAGTAACATATTTCTCCAAACTCCCACCTACATTCAGACACTCCCCGTACCAATTTTCTTACCCCTATAACCGCTCCACAGAGGATCCCATTTCCACTGTACTTTACCTGAGCTTAGAACATCTGGAAGGAAAGAAGCATG
>JAOUQV010321673.1:0-12159 GCA_028565295.1 Aspidoras spilotus
GCTCTTACCCTGATAATTGAACCTTCACACTCTGCTCTTACTGGTGCAATGTGCAATTAATGAAGACTGGCCACCAGACTGCCTAATTTATCCATAAAACCTCCCACACTAAAATGACATGTTTTTAGTTTCATTGTCTAACCCCTGTAACTATTTAATTTTTTAGATAAAAACACATCATTCGGCAGGCTCAGACACGTGCATTAATAATTATCCAATACAAACCTATGGGAGAAGTAGGAGTGTGTGACTTGTCTTAAATCCTAATATTTTCACATAGAAAATCTATATGAATATGATTTTGTAGAGATACTTGTCCTTTCTCATCTCTTAAACAACCTTTGATAAATTGCTAGTTATGACAATTTGTTTGGGAACTCATATTTAAAAGTTTCAATGGAGACTGATTTTTGTTATGTTTTATGTGATTTCAAACTCTGAAGATTTTTAATCAGTTTGCACAATATTTACTCAAAAATGATCAGCAATGGGTCCTCTCACTCAAAATGTCATTATGATTAAGGCAAAAGTTGTTCATTTATATCTGCAACATTTCTAAATCTATCATACATTATTTTCTCTGGTAATGCAAATTTAGAACAATCATACAATTTGATTTGTCTTGATGTCTAAGACTTACATAATTTGTGAATTGTGATTTGTCACATGATTTGTCTGATATGCATTAACTGGCCACTTTATTAACACAAACAAAAAAACACTTGGCTGCAAATTAAAGCATATAGGCATGTAGAGGTCAAGACCACTTGCTGATGCAACTGAGCATCAGATTAAAGAATAAAGTGACTTGAATGTGGCATGTCTATTGGTGCCAGACGAGTTGGTCATAGGATAATGGCCAGACTGGTTTGAGATGATAAAAAAGGCAACAGTAACTCAACCACATGTTACAAGCAAGGTATACAGAATACCATCTCTGTTGAAAGTATGCCACAAAAAAAAGGTAGTTTTAAAGGCACAAGGGGATCGAAACACATGGGAAGTCCTATTGGAACCACACCTGGTTGGGCCCTGAAGGAAGGTCTACCAGGATTCATATCTGATGATGAGGTGAAGACAGCGGTGCAAGATATAATTTGTCCATTTCAATGCATCATAAGTTTATATTTCATGTGCTTTGTTTCATACACATGGTTCATTTACTCATGTGATTTTTGATCGATTTATTTGTTTACTAGTGTGATTCATTTATTAACAATTTTTTTAACAAGATTTCTTCACCTTCTTATATTATTAATTAATTTCCATTTGGAAATGTATTTGCTTCTGTATTCAATTATTTTAATGTTTTACATTTATTCATTTTCTGTACCCACTTAAGCCTGTTATGACAATACAGGGCACAAGGAATGAATAACACTAGTCATGGAAACAATCCATCATAACACACACACACATAAATGGCAATTTCATTGCGATGTTTGGCTGCATGGATGAGTCAGCTTTCTCAAACTGGAGCACCTGGAGGAAACCCACATAGACGAAGAAAGAATATGCTAACTCCAGAAAGAAGGGACTTTCTTGCTGTGATATAGCAGTGCTACCAATACACCACTATGTCACCCTGTATTCTCAAATATGATTCATTTATTTTCTCATATTCTATAGTATTGTTTATAGTTGAGTCATGTATTGTCTCTTATAATAAACCATCCTATGTAATATTCTCATTCATTATTTGACTGAACGACTAGTCATTAGGTTCATTAATTAATTAATTAATTTATTATAATATGCATCCTTTTTTTCTGTGGATTGACTGATGTTCATGTGTAATCTAATAGCGATTTCTGTACATTTATTCAAAGATGATTGAAGTTCAGGTTTAACATATTCAAATGCATTTTGTTTCTTGCTGTTCTGTATGCGTTTTCATGTGCATGTGTGTCTTGAAAAAATGTCTTGTGTATAGATTTATCAGATAGGGCAGATGTGAGGGATGAGATACTCAGTTCTGTCTCGCACAATGCTAATTTTAGCTTCTGCTGCAATGCAGGTGACACACAGTACAGTCGCGGTGCGTGCACACAGACACTCATGCATACACACCCATTTCATCAGTCTACATAATTCAACTTAGACACACCCACCTGAATTTGCATACAGACACACACACAGTTTGTCCTTCTGAACAATTCAGCTTTGGCACTCCTATCTGAATCCTGCCCCACATTCACATACACAGACAGACACACATATACACATAGTCCTTCAGCCTATATGTGGCGGTCAATTCTATTTTCTATTGTTCTATCTGCATATTATATATATATCTGGTGACAGGAAAAAGGCAGAAAGGTGAAAAAAATGCTAGTCATAAAATTAGAAAATCATGAAAAAGTTTACTTAAATTCAAAAAGAAAGTTGTATGCTATACACATTTAGTACAAACAGATTGATATACGTCAAGATAACTGAAGTATAAACATATATAGCACTCAATACTTAGTTGGGGCTACTTTTCGCAATACTCCATAGATTTTTTATAGTGTTAAGGTCAGGTAAGTTTGCTGACCAACTGAAAACAGGAATACCATGGTCCTTATACCTGGTACTGTGTGCAGGTACCAAGTACCATTGGAATCTGAAATCAGCATCTTCCAAAGGTTAGCCAGCAGCAGGAAGTATTAGATGTGCTAAAACTTCTTGATAGACAGCTGCATTGACCTTGGACCTTAGAAAACACAGTGGACCAACACAGCAGATGACATTGCTTTCCAAACCATCACTGACTGTGGAAACTTAAACTAGAGCTTAAGTGACATGGATTCTTTGACTCTCCTCTCTTCCTCCAAACTCTGATACCTTGATTTCCAAAGGAAAGGGAAAATTACTTTTATCAGAGAACTTAACTTTGGACCGCTTAGCAGCGATCCAGTCCCTTTTGTCTTTAGACACTTATGATGCTGTCTTTTGTGGCTTGATACAAGGAATGCGACAGCTGAAACCCATGTCTTGCATATGTCTGTGCACTATGGTTCCACTCCAGTGGCAGTTCAGTCATTGTGAATCTCTCCCACATTTTTGAACAGGTTTGTTTCACAATCCTTCCCAGGGTGCTGTTATCACTATTGATTGTACAGTATTTTCTACTACACCTTTCCATTTCCTTCACTTCTGTATTAATGTTCATAGAAACAAAGCTCTGTGAACAGCCAGCCTCTGTAGCAATAATACTTTTTGTATTGCCATGCTTGTGCAAGGTGTCAGTGCTTGTCTTTTAAACAAATGTCAAGTCAGCAGTCTTCCCTATAAAATAGATTGTGGGACCATTTAATGGCCGTTGCAGGTGTTTTGAGTTTATTAGCTGATTAGAGTGTGGCACCAGGTGTCTTTAATATTGCACCTTTTCACAATATTCTAATTTTCTGAGATACTGAATTTGGATTTAATCAAATTAAAAGAAATAAACAATTAAAATATATGGGTCTGTATGTAATTAATGCAAATAATATACAAGTTTCACTTTTAAAATAAAATTATGAAAATAAATCAACTTCAATTTATCTTGGGAATGACACATACAAGTCTTGCACAGTTGTGTTGTCTTGTTGTGTGTGTGCATTGCAATATTTTGAGCAAAACTGTGCTCTTATCCTGCTAATTGGACCTTCAGACTCTGCTCTTACTGGTGTACAATTTAGCCATGAAACCTCCCACACTAAAATTACAAGTTTTTTTAGTTTCATTGTCTAACCCCTGTATATATATATATATATATATATATATATATAGGACCTGTAAATATATATACATACATTGCCAGTGACATGTACACCGCATTTCATCGCTCAAAGTGATATTTTCCGGGATGAAAATGAGAGTCATGGGGAAATGAGTGCCGCACCCATACAACAGCGCTGTATTCAAACCGTCTGAATAAACAGCACCGATCTCTCCCCAATATTGTCATCCTCATTCTTTTTCTGCTCCATGCCTGGGTACTCTGAATATCAAAGATTATGGCCCTTAAGACTGCAGTGATTGAAAACACGCCGACATTCGCAGAGAGATTTGATTTATGCCCCTTGCATTATATATTCATGGCCGTTTTTCAGACTTCCATTAGAAATGAATGATTTGCCAGAGCTGTGACTGAAATCTATCCCAGATGTCTGATTTCACTCACTTCTAAACTTCTTGAGATCAGAAATGTATAGCGTAGAATACTGATGATATTTATTATAGCTATTCTGAGCATTATTATAGCAGTCCGTCTGAGCATATGTAGAGGGTTTGAGAGGTAAAACATCAATAATCAACTGATTTCAATATGTTTGATAGTCCTAATTTGTTAATATTGGTCTAAGCTTCATTATTGAGGTGGCAAATGATGACTAATAATAATAATGAATGATAAAATGCCGATAAAACTATCCATGTGGAACTATCCATTGCAAAAAAGAATGCTTCATTTTCCGGAGAGACTTGAGCAATTTTGTAAACTGCTAGTTGGTGCCCAGAGGTATGGTTCCAGTGTTTCAGCAACAGCTGCACTTGTGAGCTGTACCTATTCCACAGTATCCAGAGTAAAGGAACATCATCAAACTTCCAGCCAAAGGACAGAAAGCAGCCAGTCACGTGTGGTTGATCTGAGAGAAAGTGAACATAAAGGGCGAAATTAAGATGCTGCTGCATCAGGCATGAGTCAACATATGTACTGAGGAGGTTCACCAGATTGTGTCTGTTCCCAGATGTACCATACTGTAATTAATAAACGGTGAACCAACCTTTTATAAGCAAATGTGTGTATATCTCATATATTAAACCTTTTTGGTGTTATTACATGTGCCACCACCAGGGGTTGTGAGGACACAGGAGAAGCACAAACTACACCCAAACAATTAATGCGTTCTAATTTCAGTTGCGCTGCATTTTCAGCTAATTTCGTCTAGTTTTCCATTGTTTTGATAATATGCAGTATGTATATATGTATATGTTTGCTTCTTTTCAGAACAATACTTTTGATACCTAAGTAGTTATTGTTTTTTTTTACTTTCTCAGAAAAAACCCTAGACAGGACTCTGATTCATCTCAGGGCACACACACAGTCACAAAAATTCACAAACTCACGAATTCACGAACACAGAGAGAACATGCAAACTCCATGAGTCATCAAACCAGGGTCTTTCTTTCTGTGAGGCAACAGAAGTACCCACTGCACCAATGTGCTGCCATAAATAACATCATCTGCTTGATAAAAAATTTACTTTAGGTTAATAATTATATTTAATATACTGCATGTTGGCTGAACTAAATGTATATTTGAATAAGCTGTTACTATAGCAACAACACTGTGAAATTTTATAGGAATGGAATATTCATCATTGTTGTATTATAATATTCCATATCTCATGTGCCATACTTCAAGAGTGAATTGTGGGTGGAGAGAAGAAGCAGCACCAGTTCTTTTTTCTTAATAGTTAGTTTAAACAGATGGTTTTAACATGCATGGATGGGTTCAAAGCCATGGAGTTGGACATCTTTCCACTAGTATTCAGTTCTTGTTTAGAGGGTGATATGTTAATCTTACAGGCTATTTTTACATGTTGCTGGTTGGTTTTGTAACCATATAAACAAAGAACCTAACGGTTCAAACCAAAGAACCTGATAGGTTAAACCTGACGCAAGACCAAGACTTTAAAGTATAAGGTTCTGTTAATTTTGGAGTATCAACACAAAATTACTTTGGATTATATGCATAAAAATAGAATCTTCTCAATCTTCTGCAGGTGCTTCCAATCACCATGTACTGGTTTATGTCTGGCTAAAAGACATGTTCACAACTTCAGGATTTGAATTTGTTTAAATGTCCCAAAAGTGCATATGTACTAAAAGTATGTGTAATAGCTGTTAAGATCAGTACTTTCATTGCTCAGAATCAACATTGTTAATTTTGATACAGGTTATAAATTTATATCTATATGAACAAATGTGAACAAATTAACAAAAAAAATTATAATAATTCACAATTATTACAGTCTGTTCCACTCTGAGGCACTTAGCAACATGTTATGCAGTCATAATGGCAATACACAATTCCCAGCACCCAGATATTGTTTTTCAAAACCTAATCTCTCACCAGTTTGGAGTTTAGTCGCTGAGTAAGGGGAATAAATGGTTGCGTCTGTGGACGCGGGAAAAATCTATCAATGTCAGTGCTTTTCATTGTCATCTCAGTCCCTGTGCTCCCATAGCAAGTCTGCATGTAACATCACCATGGGCGGAAATCACTGCAGCTATATCCACAGAGTGACAGAAACACTAACTTACTGACAGTGTTCAGCTTGAATACCATTAAACGAACAGGCGTACAACAGACTTATAAGCCTTTTCCTCTATGGGTCTCTTTTAAGTCATTTCCATGCCAGTCTCCTCGTAGAGTCAGCCCTGGTTGAATGCAGAGGGCTGGGGACCGAAATGTTGCCGGTTCGATCCCCACTCTAGGCAAGTCATAGCACCCAACCCCCAACTGCTCCTCGTGCCCCTCAATGGGGCAGCACACTGCTCTGAGTTTTCACACCTGAATTGGTTATAATCAGATATCGGGGGGTCAATAAAGTATTCAAATCCTAAACTAATTTAAGAGCAAGTGTTTTTAATTCTGAGACGAGTGTAGGTTAATGTAAGGATATTTATTACAAAATAAAACAAGTTCATTAATGACATGTTCATGTTCTCGATTAGACAGTGGACATAAACAGCTGTTCCTTTATAAGTTTTTTGTTTCTTCTGTATTAAATTAATTGAACAGCAAAACAATTTGGAGGAATGAAATAAAGAGAAAATAATGATAGTTATCAAACAGAAGGTAGGCCTGTTTGAAAGGCTCTAAACTGGCCCTTAGTGTGTGAAAGTTTGTGCCCTATTATGAAGAGATCCCCTGTCTATGGCTGTTGGGTCCTTGTAGATTAAGTGGAAGATAATGTATGAATTAAAAAATAATAAATGCATTTTTTGTATTATACCAATCAATCAAATCATTGTTATAGTCAGCAGTGCTGTTCTAAAGAGAGGATTGAGAGAGAGACAGTGATAAGATTTTCTCATCAATTGCTATATTCTGGTCACCAATCTTGGACAATCATTATATCTGCTCACTTTCCATAATTATAAAGTTAAGTGAGCTGTTTGCTTTTTTTCTAAGACAGAATTTCTGGACTTTAAACAAAATAGGAAGTACTATAAGAAAGAGTATGGAGATAAAAGCTTTGCTTGGATATATTCCCTCCAATCAACTTAAACATCAGTTGCATTACACAAAAAATAATAATTAGTTCATGACTACATTTATATTTTATTTTATATTATCTTTTTTTGCTATGCCTTGATCTGTTTTGAATGAGTATTAACTATGTAAGTGGGATGCCAAACAAATGCTAAGAGAGCTTGATAATAAACAAATATACTAATTTAGTATTAACAGACATTTTGTAAGGCTTTGATCCTTAATGATAAAAATGTTTAGATGGTGGATAACTACTAAGATATGAGGCTGAAGACAAACTATGCAAAGATAACAGAAAACAATAAACAAAATAAAACAGACATTCACTGTAGAGAGATAAAATGATGGACGAGCTCTCTCTCTCTCTTAACACTAATAAGCTTTTACTGTGGATGAGGTCACACCATAAAGAGAGAGAAGAGGCACTGGAGCTTTATAATAACACTGGTGGAGTGGACTCAGTATGACCTTGGGAAAGAGATGAAGGCTATTACTACACTTATAAACATCAGATCCAGACAGCACAATGTCTGAGTCACTGTTTAATGAGTAAGTCTGTTCATGGTGGTGTTCAGCAGACAGTTTTCAAGAGTTATAAAGAGGCATCAGGGCCAGTAATAATATAATGGAGGCAGCTGATGCTGAGGAATTGTGAGTCCTTGAGCACTTTTGCATCACCTAAACCAAATCAATGTACTAATTCTAGTCAATGTACAACATATCACATGTCACATACATATTTATAAAAAAGAAAGGGGCAAAATAGATTTTCAATTAATCCACACTTCTGAATTGAAATCTGTATGAGTGAAACTCCTGCAATGAACAGTGGGGCAACAAGATGGCTACCAAGGTCACCTTGACATACACACACTGTCACCTGATTACTTATACATATAGTTTATTAAACACAACACAATAAACAGCAATAAAGCAATTTATAGCAGTAAAAATGCATCAGGACCAATGAGGGTAAAATGGAGTCAACTGATACTGGGAGATTGGATGTCCTCTACACATTTTTAAGATTTCCCAGAACTCCTACAATAACTAACCTACAATAACTAATGCCACCACTGACACAGAAGACTCAAATTATCATAATTCACAGGGGAAGGACAGGATGGTCACGCCAACCAAGGTTACCTTGACACACACTCAATCACCTGATTACTTACGCATTTTTTAATTACACACCTGAAACAAATAGCAATAAACAGCAGTAAAAGGGAATTAGGGCCATTCTTGATATAATGGAGGCAATATTTTCCTCAAGCTTTTACTGCACAAGCTTCTAACACAACCAGATCCATGTAAATTCACATGTCTAAACGTTATTTAAAACAAGAAAGAGTAGTGAGAAAAGTATATTAAAAGCAGTCCACACTTCAGGCCATTATAAGATTTCTCACAAATCTGAATGTGAATGTAAAATCCGCAAAACCTGATACCACCACTAGCAAAGAAGACCAATAACCACAGTTCTCTTGACAAGAAAGTGATGCCTATACCAAGGTCACCTTGGCACCCACATGCTCACAGCATAATATGTAAAAAAAAAATAGATAAATAAAGAGAAGGGCGAAATATAGATTTACGTATAGTTTTTCTGAAATCTGAATAAGTTTAACTCCTTTCCCAAGGACTTTCCCAAACCACATGATTGCACTCAGCAAGGTCACCTTCTGTTGTTTTATTTAGTTATTTCTTAAGCAAAGCATCTGGTCATGTAAATTGTTCATTATTCACCAAGCCATTGTATGTTTATCAGTGTTAACCTAATTTTACGTGTTTTTGTATGTCTTCTAATCTCCCAATAGTTATTTGATTACTGACACACCTTGAGATTCTTTTAATTGCTTAATCACTACACTCACCTTCAGAATATCCAAAAAATCTCATTATGTCACATTGGACTTTAACCTTATTTCTGTTGATTGCCTTGGTTTTGACCTGTTTCTGTGTGTCTCCTGGTTTTGGTTTGTGTGTTCACCTCCTAGCAGGTGACATATGATCTTTGATAAAGTTCTATGTATAATATGAGAGGCTTGAGTGGATAGATACTATAGTTGATCCAATATAAATAAGCGAATTGAACTTGTGGAGCAGCTGCAGCAGGCATGGGTTGTCTTGCGCATCAATGATGATTGACCACTTGTGGAATCCTTGCCCTAATATTTGCATGCTAAGATTACTCTAAAGGTAGACCCTCTGTTATTGTCATTTATCCACAAATGTTATGTAAAGAGCCTTCTAAACTATATATACAATTACCTGTTAAATGCAAATTGGTAAATGCATAGCTGCCATCTTGGTTATTCTGTGTCCTGTTGCAATAAAAAATGGTTAATTTTTAGGTACTTAATAATGTGTCGGCACAGAATATGACAACATACTATAAAACCCCCTTCCCACTGTCTCTCAACACTTCTGATATGATAGATGTGTCACTATGATGGATTAACACTCATCTTAGAGTGTGTACTCTTCATGATTATCCCATGAGTCCAAATATCAAGCGCAGGCATGTAGTTCTGGGTGTAATATTGCCATCGCCAGATAATATTTCAAGAAAATGACAGCACAAAAATTTCAAAGTGACCTCGCTTATCTGTAATCGATGAGTGTGGTCTGCGGAATGATTTTTGCCCCGCCCAAGGTCTTTGATATAAAGGAATTGAGATGTGTGATAGTTACGATACAACCCTCAAACTGTCATCTGAAGGAATATAATGATAACTGACTTATCTGCTTGACCCTGAGTAAGAGAGACATTGGATTTTTTAAAGAAATGAACGGCTTTGAACCGGATATGATTGTTACAATATTCTGTATAATCAATATTGTTTGTGTGCGCACTGTGTATATTAAAGTCACAGCATCTTATCAGTGCTTTCCTTACAAGGTCACTGTATCATCAGACACTACTGTGCAAGTTTGAACATTCATTCATTATCTTCCATTTAATCCACAAGTCACAGGCTAGTCGGTAGGCAACTCTTGGTGCAAGGGCAGGAACAAAACTAGACAGGGTGCCACTCCTTCAAAGGGCACACACACATTCACACATTTTAGAGAGACCAAGTAACATAACGTGGTCGTCTTTGGAATGCAGGAGGAAATTGGGACACACAGAGCTCCACACAGAAATTACATCAATTTAATTGTGACTGTGATGCAATAACAAGATGGCAGTCCCACTTGTGATTTGCAGGAAAGCAGAACATTTTGCAGTGATCTATGTAGATTTTTTGTTTCAGGGTGTGACTCGTGTGGATATCAGTTTTAGATACAATTTTATTGCAATAACAATCGTAGCATATAAACGAATAAATATGTTCAAGAGAGGTTATGCAAATATCATTTATTAAGAACGAAGGCAGATTTATGACAAGAAATGAACTTCTTCTGTTGGATTATGTTGGATAAATTAGTGACATTTATGAATGATCCTGGACATCATTTCTAAATTGGCAATAGCCCTGCATGATTTTACTTGAAAGGTGATGACAGCAGAGCATGCAGGGCTCACAGCAGAAATACAAATATTTTTCAAGTTTTAAGGGATTTTGATAGTTTCCAGATGGACAATGCATAATTATGTGGTGGGAGATTATACTTGATTTGGTTGGGATGCGGATAATTTTTGACTCAACCTCATAGTTTCAGAGTTTGCAGATTATATTTAATTTTTTTTTCCAAACAGTGCAGTGTACTGTGTACTGTAACAGTGCAGAATCCTAAAATGTTTGCCATCTAGATTACAATATTGTATTTGTTTGCCTTGTTTAATAACATACTCATGTGAGGAGCCCTCACATAATTTTTTGTAGCAGCCGTATACTTGTGGGTAAGAAACCAGACATGCAAACTTAAGGTCCCCAGTTCAATTCCCAGTATTACCAAGTCGTGAAATAGCTGAAGTGCAATTGGGCAAGGAACCTAACCCTCAGTTGCTCCCTTGGCTTTGTAAAGGCTGCTCACTGCACAAATAAGTAAAATGTAGAGGACCAATTCTGCTGTGTGCAAGCATAGTGTCAAATAGATCACGTTTACTTTTTCACACAATGACACTCAGACAGATCCTCAAAGCTTATTAACATGCAGAGACCGTAACCAAGCAGATCCAACACCACTAAATCTCATTTTATTTGATCTCAAAAGTCATATCTTATATATCTCATTCTCATAAACTTTCATGCTCAGTATTTCTCTCGGTCATACTGAGCAGGATAGGCTGGCAATGTACCATGCACACACACACAAACACTCACACACAGGGCTTCAAGGGAGCACTCTTGTCATCAAAGCTGCCCTCTGTACGCTCAGAGCAGACAGCAACAGAGTGAAAATGACTCAAAGAGCAACAAATCATTGGAATTCTGGTGTTCTCAGTATCTCTGTGGTGTGAAATGTCTCACTTGCTCTGCTGAATGCAATTTTCAGCCCACATTATTCTCCCTGCTCAAGTCGAACTCGCATCAAAACAAATTTAGTGTGATAAGCAATATGTTAACTATACTGTATATATATATATATATATATATATATATATATATATATATCAAAGAGCAAAGAATATATATATATATATCTATTTCTTTCAGCCTCTCCCTTTTATCAGGGGTCGCCACAGCGTGTCAGCCTTTTCCACCTCACTCTGAGCTCTCTACCTACTACCAATATATCCACTGTCCCTCCTCTGCACATGTCTGAACCATCTCAATCGGCTCTCTCTAACTTTGTCTCCAAATTTTTCAACCTGTGCTGTCCCTCTGATGTTCTCATTCCTAATCCTGTCCATTCTGGTCACGCCTAATGAGAACCTCAATATCTTAAGCTCTGCCTCTTCCAGCTCTTATTCTGCTTCCTGTATCTTATTCAGTGCCACTGTCTCCAAACCATACAAC
>JAOUQV010321704.1:0-12158 GCA_028565295.1 Aspidoras spilotus
GGTGTGAAAGCAGAAGATGCAGGGGACAGAGTGAGGTGGAAAAGATTGACACGCTGTGGCGACCCCTGATAAAGGGAGACGCCGAAAGAAGAATAAGAATACAGAGGTTTGGTGTCATGTTTTTTCCTCTCTTGTGGTTTATATATTGTGCATTTAAGGTTTTGAATTTGGGGATTTGGATTTCAACTCTTTGCGGATTGAACTCTGCATTATGTAAATTTTTGTATTTTTATTAAGACTTATTATGCTTACTTTTTTTGTTTTGCACAAGCAAAACACACATTGTTCTTCCTATTATTGTTAAAATTACTATTAATATTACCCCTGGTTTTCTGTGCATATACAGTGTTGTGAAAAAGTTTGGACACCCCTGATCATCTATAAATCACTGGTTGTTCATATCAGCAATTTCTGTTAAATATACAGTATATTATCAGAGAAACACAGTAATATTTTAGAAGTGAAATGAAGTTGTGCAATAATTATCCAAACAAAATTAGGCAGGTGCATAAATTTGGGCACCCCAACAGAAAAATTACATCAATATTTAGTAGATCCTTCTTTTAAGAAATGACAGCCTCTGAATGCTTCCTATAGCTTCCAGTGAGAGTCTGGATTCTGGTTGAAGGCATTTTGGACAATTCTTCTTCACAAAACATCTCCAGCTCAGCTGGATTTGACAGCTGGAAATCACTGAGATAGCTTTCTGTATCCTTCCCCTAAACCATGTTGTTGAACAGTCTTAGTTTTCAGGTCATTTTATAGTTGCACTTGGCTGGTGGATAAAGTTCATAGGTCTTAGGTTTGTGGCTGTGGAATTTCTACTGAAATAAATTATAATTAATGTCTGATGGTGTTCATGGTTGTAGGTTATGAATTTCGGCATACAGTATTTTCTTTATTTTTGCGTTGTTGGTTTTAATATAGGGTTAAATTTTTGTATGTAGGTTTCAAGGGGTTCATATACATTTTTATTGTTTGGGTTACTGGGATTTTATTTTCTCTTTAGGAATTTGCCTTTGGGTTTCACTTCAGTGTGTATGACATCAGGGCTGAGCTTATGTTTGGCTGGATGTAAAAGACTTGGGGAGCTTTTAATGGGACATGGGGGCAGGGAGTAATGGAGGAGGGAAGGAGAGAAATCAAGGGAGGTAGTCTGATCTAATCACTCTGAGGGCGCAGCACACTCCGGGCCAAAGCCCGCATGGTTTAGAGTCAGTCTGAAAGCTGCCATATTAGGAGCGAGAGAGAGAGAGAGAGAGAGAGAGAGGGAGAGAGCTTTGAAATTTTCTGTTTCTCTTTTAATACTTTTACTTTCTCTGATTTCTTTTTTTTTATTTCTTACTGAGTTTTACTTATTCTCTTTCTTTAGTGTTTCTCCAGGAAGAATTTTTCTCTCATGTCTTAATAATATTTATCCTCCACATCCCAGTCATGTTTTACTTATCTGTACTTATCGGTGGTTTGTACTAAACAGCAATTTATTGCCCATTTTCTGGACTGTCAACAAAAATATTGTGTGTTGCATGTAGTAATGTATAGATTTACACTGAATAATCACTGTCTTAGCCTGGTTAATAGCAGGTTCGATGACCTGACGAAACAGATTCCACAAGGTGGCAAAAATCCTCCAGACACAAGTCAGCCCCTGTCCAATGCAGCACATCCTCCAGTTCAGCACTCGCATCTATGATCAGCCACACATTGCTTGCTGCTGTGTGACTTGGCACTTAATGTTTGTTGATGGCTTCTTCACTTTTTGTACACTAGTGATACTCTGAGATAGGACCTTAACACCTTACATGAGAGGTAATTGTAACATAACCACCAGTTGGGGCAAGTGCTCTAATTCTAGTGATCATTCCATGTAATTATTGTGATAAGCCTGGTGAAGTTATAACAACTATAACATTGTGCTTTAGATGGTGTGTATAACATTTAGATGGTGTACAACGCAAAGAAAGGGTGTTAAAAATATTTAGACACTTTTATTTTGGTGAATTCTGCGTTAGTTGGTCAGTGCTAATAGCTTTTCTAACACAAAAATTATAAATGAAACATATTACATAGGAAACTGTTTAAGATGAAAAAAAACCAAACATCTCATTTTACCAAAACACTTTTCAGCCTTGAAGACTGAGATTGTGTCCGAGTTTCTAACTTTGACAGGAAGAGCATTGTATAGATATGGGGCTCTATAAGAGACTGATCTGTCCCCTGCTGTAGCCCTCATAATACAAGGTATCAGCAAATAGCCTGCACCTTTCGATCGTAGTAAGCGTGGTGGATCATAAGAAACTAGAAGTTCACTAAGGTACTGTGGCATGAGACAGTTATCTGCTTTGTAAGAAAGCAAAAGTATTTTATAATCAATACAAAATTTGACCGGTAGCCAGTGCAGTGTGGCTAAGACAGGCGTGATATGTTCATATTTTTGTTGTTCTAGTATTCTGGTCAGTGCATTCTGGACAACAGCGCATTACAGTAATGCAACATAGAGGTAACAAAAGCATGGACAAGTTTTAACGCATCATTCAGTGCCAGCATATTTCTGATCAATGTTTCTAAGATGAAAAAATGCTATCCTGGTTGTATTATTTTCCTGAAATTCGAAGGAAAGTCTAGAATCAATAATCACACCAAGGTCTTTTACAGCTGGACATGGTGTAATTAGGGGGATTGGTGCCACTGCCACTCCAAAATACACTTTTTATACCTAGTCATGTTAATTGCCATTTTACCTAATGAGTTGTAATTTGGTCCTCCAGCTTTTTTGTACCATTAACTTTTCCAGCCTCTTATTGCCCCATCCCAACTTTTTTGAGATGTGTTTCTTTCAAGAAATTTCTAATGAGCCAATAGTTGGCTTGACATTTTTCACATAAGACATTTGATATGTTATCTATGTTCTATTGTAAATGCCATATCTGTTTTTCAGATTTGTAAATTATTGTATTTCGGTTTTATTTACAGTTTGTACTTTGTCCCAACTTTTTTGGACTCAGGTTTGTAGAAGCATATTTATTACTTATATACAGAATCAGTGGAAAGTATTTTCCAAAAACTTTGGAAACTTTTCCCCAAATAGTGCATTATATTCAGCTGCTTAATATTACATAGTGTCTGGGAAGATCAGAATATTTTTCTGTACACATTTTTGGCAGCAAACCTAGCGCTCTTTTTTATTGTTTTACCTCCGAAGAGGTCTGTTTTGTAGTATGTTCCTGTTTTAATCACATATAAACATTAATCTTTAGCATATACATTTTTTGTTTAATATGTACATTTAAAAAAGTGCCTCGGACATTTTGTAAAGTGCTGTAAAGTGCTGTATAGTAGCACTAATTCTAAAGAAATGTCTTGGAAGTGTCACTTAGTTTGAGAAGTTTATTTTTAGATTGGTCCGCTCTCTCCACTTGTCTTATTGTCATTATTTAGAAAAGAAACTGCAAACCAAATATAGAGACACCATGTTATGTTAGGGCTGCATAGTCTTCAGTGTATGTCATTGTGTGTACACATCACCACACACGCAGTTTCAAACTGACTCCTGACGTCAACGTCAGGAAGCTATGGGGCCGTTTTCTCATCAGATACTGTCCGAGACAGTGTTTGTCTTTGCTGTTAGTTATGTGACTATAATTGGTAAAATCATACACCAGAATATTTCATGTTTTATTTTTTAATATTCTTATACCAATTCTCAGCCAAAGCCTGCTGGATAAGAAACAGTGGGCTCTACATATTATTTTCCATTCTTTTTTTGAACAAATGCTAAATGATTGGATTTTCCCCCATTATTTAGAAACCATTTAAAATTTTATCAGCATTTTATCCTGGTCAGCAAGAACAGCATATCTAGTCCACCTTCTAGCAGCTAGGAGGTAGGAGGAAATTAAAAAAGTTGAAACCATGTGAGCTGTTAGCTTTCTTTGTACTGCAAAAAAAGTATCGAACATTGCATTTACGTTTATAGAAACATCATCTGACAGTGATTGGCAGTGGTGAGATTTTAACTCCATGTACTAGTCAGCTGAGCTATGCCTGTCAAGAATCCCAAGTTTCTCACTGTGAACATAATTTTGTGCTAATTATTCTTTAAACCATCTTTTATAGGATATATCTTATTTATTCCAAGTTATTATTTAAATACTGATTAAATGTGTGTGTGTGTGCACAAACTACAAGTGTGTTGTACAAATGCATTCATTCTAACTTGCCCTATAGGAATTTAATTGGAATAAAATTTAAAAAGTGATGATAAGTGATTGAAGAGAGAACTTTATCTGTAATTTGACTAAAGGCTCTCAGACTACTAGGTCTAGGGCTTTGCTAGATGTAATTGGCTGACTAGACATTTGTATTAACATGCAATTGAGCAGGTGTACCTGCACTCCCACAATTACTTTTGACTTGATGGAACCAAACAGATGAAACTGAGTAATAAAAGATCCAATGGACAACACTCATAATAAGCTTTGCAATCGGATAATTAAATAAACTGTTGTGGCAGTTTCGATTGCAGTGAGATAATGAAATCTCTCATCATAACTGAACAATTTCTAATTAATCTACAATGAAGGTTTTATTAAAGAATATACAATTTTTACTGCATATGGCTGAACTAAACTTTGAATAAGTTATGCTACATTTGTTAACAAAGAACTCTAACACAATAAAATAACTCAAAGAACACAATAAAAAAGAAAAAATAAATGTATCTGCTTAATAGAACTAGCATACATTGATGAGTAGCACAACTCGACAGACCACCTGGTCAATTCTAGATTTTTTCCCTGTGTAACCCGTGGTCTTGAAGTTGTGCCTGATATTTTTGACATGCATTCAGCGTTGGTGTGTATTTAATATAAAAAAATTAAAAATAACTATTTTAAGTTCAGGTTTCAGAGTCCAAGTGGAAATACCTTCTTTTAAATCGATCCAACAATTCAAGTTGTTGCATCCCTATTGAAAGAAACTAGATTTGTATTTCCATTCTACTCTACTTTTCCACATGTCTGTGTTGTTCATGAGAATGTGCAGTTGAGCTGAGCTGATTTTCTTTCTCAACAGAATCACACATTCTGAACCTGGCATCTACAAGTATTGTTAAACGCCACCCCCATTCTTTTTACTTTTCATGCATCTCATGGTGATGTCATAAGACTTTAAGCATGCGAAGAACAGATGTGTGTTAAATACCAGGAGAGATGCCGTTTATTGATTGAATCTTAAGATTGTTGGCCACATGTTTCTCTACCTCTTTTGGTAAATGTTAAACCCACTGCCTTTCTTTTTGGTCTATATATTTGTGTTCTAGCCAATTCAAACCCAGGCCAAGCTTCCTAACCCTCCTCCATTGTGCCAAACATGTTTTTGCTCTTGCACAACCCACTGCTTATTACCCAGTCCAGTAAGTGCCAGAGTGCTACATGAGTAATTACAGGGTACGGCTGCGTAAAAATGTAGTGAAAACTGACCTTTTTTGGAGAGTTTACAAAATGAATACTAAGTGTTTCACTGTGTACCAATTACATGCGACTTTGTACCCTTATATTTTACAGCGCTCTTTGTCAATGAGCAGAATACATCACACTAGAGGCTGCAGAGAAACTTTGTTCTTAATACATCAGTATTTAATAAGGCTTTAATAAAATATTCTTTTTAGTGCTCTCAAAATGTCTTTAAGTGGCATAGTTCTCCCCGTGTCTGAGTGGGTCTCCTGAGTACCACTCCAACAGGTTAAGTGAATTATTGCCTCTACACCGAACAATCAATGAATCACAAACAACTGGCAGTTGTCATATGATCACTGATAAAGTGCCCCAGTTTGTGTTGATCTGTCGTCTGCACAGAATAAAGTAATATTTGCCAACTATGGGTAAACTACAAGCTTGAGCAGCCAAGAGGTGTGTTGCCATTGTTTCAGCAGCAGATGCACTTGTGGACTCAACCATAGCCAAGACTAAAAAGCTGTCGAAGGACACCAGTATGAAAATTGTATACCTGCATCAGGCTGGAAAGAGAATTTGGTATGACTAAATTAATTTAAAAAACTGTTGGAGCAATTATAATACAATGAAAGACATAAAAGTCCATTCATAATCTCCATCAATCTGGGGCCCCAAGCAGGATCTCATCCTGTGTTTAAAATGATCATGAGATCGGTGAGCAAATATCTCAGAACTACACAGAGGGACCAAAGTAACAAAGGCTACCATCAGTAACACACTATGCCGAGAGGGACTCAAATCCAGAAGAGGATTGGGAGAATATCATGTGGTCAGATGAAACCAAAATAGAGCGTTTTGGTACAAACTCAACTCGTTGTGTTTGGAGGAAGAAGAATGTTTAGTTGCAGCCAAGGGACACCATACCTACTGTTAAGCATGGGGTGGAAACAATATGCTTTTAGGTTGTTTTTCTGGGACAGGATGACTGATTTGTGTTAAGGGAAAAATAAACAAGGCCATGTATTTTAAGCTAAAATCTATTTCCATTAGTGAGAGCATGAAGATGAAATGTGGCTGGGTCTTACAGCATGACAATGATCCCAAACATACCACTCGGGCATCGTAGGAGTGTCTCCATGAAAAGCATTTAAATTTTATGGAGTGGCCTAGCAAGTCCCCAGACCTCAACGATGTGGAAAATTTGTGGAGGAAGTTGAAAGTCTGTGTTGCCTAGGGACACCCCAAAACATCACTGCTCTAGAGTAGATCCGCATGAAGAAATTGACAAAAATACCAGCTTCAGTGTGTGCAAACCTGGTGAGGTCTTACAGGAAATGACCAAATACTTATTTATAATACTCATAGTTGAAGTGTAACCAATTATAAAAATTACAGACCTCTCTTGGCATTCTAATTATGAGAACTAGCACAATCGGTGGCTGACTAAAATGGCCCCACTGTATTTGTTTCTGTAGCTGGATTGATTTTCTTTTTGCTTGTACTCTCTAAATTGGTGTAGACACAAAGCACATTTTGAATAAAATTCATTTTTCCTGAAATGTTGAACATACCCCTTTTGCATGATTACCCCATTCTTTAGATGAACACCAGATTTTGTTCAATTTTGTAGATAGTAGAGCTGCAACTGACCTCATTATTATGAAAATACACACTGCTGTGCAGAACCTTTAGTTTAACCATGAGTTAGAGAGTTTGTAGCAACTAACACGACATACATCGTTACAAATAGAATATAAGCCACTTAATTTTAGTTCATGTAATATTAATAATAATTGTAATAACCACTAAATATACCACTAATAAACACTACATATAGTTTGTTAAGCAGGCATTTCTTTGCTAAGCAACTTAAAATGTAATTTTACATGATTTGTCACTCTTTTTTTTAATGTAGTTCAGCCAATTATATTTGAAAATAATGAATTTGAACAAGATTACATTTATTTTGCTGTTCTTGAGTGTCATAGAAGAAAAATAAATGGCATGTAGCATTGATATCAGGACACTTCGTTGTGTGTTTGGTTTTACACATCAATTTTTAAACCAGTTTGGTTCATTGAAGTTGACAGAATACGCTTTATATTGAACAGTTGATATCGGGGCAGACCATCATTTATTATTAACACAATATCAAAAGCATAACATATGGAACTGACCTCACAGCTGCAAGTGGCAAGTTAAGACAGGAATTTGGCACATCATGTTGCACAGGTGTAATTTGGTTTTGGATGGAGGCTTTTTGGAGGTGGATTTAGTAGATGTTATTGATAACTTATTCATGAACACTGTCCATTTTTTATGCCTTGTTTCTCCTGAAAACATATACATCCAGCACTTTCTATAAATCATTTAGAATAAATATGCGCAGACTAAATATGGCATATATACACAAGGGATATGAGTAATTAATGCTTTGTTTTTTCATCTTAGATTTTTCATTTTGAGGAGCTGATGAATAAAAAGAATGACAAGAAAAGAGAGTGGGAGGCATAGAAATTGTGGAACAGGTGATAGCTAATGTAAACGGAGGATCAAATAAGGAATGCTTTAAATAGGATGAACGAGGGAAAAGCAGTCAGGCCTGATGACATATTGGTAGAGGTATGAAAATGTATAGGAGAGATAGGAGTGGTGTTTTTGACTAGAATATTCAATGAGATTTTGAGAGTGAAATGAAACCTGAGAAATGATGGAAAAGTATACTTGTACTGATTTTAGGAACAAGGATTATGTACAGATTTGTGGCAATTGCAGAGGCACACAGAGCCACACAATGAAGATTTGTAAAAGAGTTATGCAAGTAGCTGGTGTGAAAGCAGAAAATGCAGAGGACAGAGCGAGGTGTAAAAGAGTGACTATAATTTTTGCCTTCAGTACTGAAAATTGGGAGGATTTGTGCCATAACACACAATCTTTATGTCCAAGGTCAGGACTTGATGACTATGATATACTTAAATCTTAACATCAATGTTCTTTAATTATTTATTTGTAGAATGACATGTGGTAAGTGGCACATTTTCTTGAGATTCAGCTCATGGACAGATGTACAATTTCTATTCAATGATTGCAAGCCATATTAGCCAAGATTATCTAAACAGACCCATATAATGTTGCTTCCACCACTGTGTTTCAGAGAAAGGATACATTTTTTATTCTGGAATACAGAATAAAATATTCAGAATAGAATATTTTGGAATGTTTCTCTCCAAAATTAAATTTTAATTTACACCAAAATGATCTATTTTTTATTTTCTATTCATAAAATGCTGTTCTGGCTTGTCTGTGGCAACAGTGTTTTTTTGTAGATTACCCAAAAATATTAATAATGGGCAGAGTAATAATGGTTTATTTGTATACAATATGTCTGCCGGTGGAACATTTTTTTTGTTCATGCCATAATATTCCATTTTATTAAAATTTTAAAACGCTTTTAACAATGGACATTGTCCCAAAGCAGCTTTACGTTTTATCCCAGATGAGTAACAGTGGCAAGGAAAAACTCCCTGAGGAAGTTTGAGGATGATACACTTCTGCAAATGAGATGTGAAGTTATGCTAGATCCCTGTTTTTAAATTTTGATGCCTGACTCAAATTTCACCTTTAAATGACCTGCTTATAATACCCGCCTCCAAACACTATTAACTTGATATAATATGATAATATATAACTAAGTGCAGATGTGCCCAAATGCCATATCACTTCTTGATGGTTTGCTTTACAGATGTGCCTTATGGGTTAGAGATAAGCTGACTGATTCTGTCAAAAATAGAATGTTTTACATTAATGAAGTTTTTCTTTAAATGGAGTTACAGGTTATTCAGTTTTATAAGTACATTATAAATTATATAAGTGCATTATAAGTACAGGTTCTCCAGTGTATCTCTACCCGGTCTCAAGTCCGGGTAAATGGTGAGGGTTGCATCAGGAAGGGCATCCAGCGTAAAACTTTTGCCAAATCAAAGATTTGAGTTCTTCAGTGATGATTGACTCGCTGTGGCGACCCCTGATGAAGGGAGAGGTTGAAAGATGAATAATTAGTTCACAGTTCTTTACAGACTTTAAACTTTTACAAAACTTGTGCTAAATATAATAAGATGAATGTCTTTTGCACAGTGATATATATATATATATACATTTTTTTCCTCGGTACAAACAAAGCTGAGCGTAGGGGAGTGTTTATTATCTGAAAATATAGCAAATTATGTTAATTTTTATTTTCTGGATCACGTTTCCTCATGTGAAGACGTTATTCGGTCTTTTATACAATAGAACAGCAGAGCAGGCCAATCTGACTCATGTGGGATTTGCGCTAAAATCAGTAACATCACATGGAAAAGAACAGGCTTTCCTTAGTCCAGTAAACGGTTTAGCTATTCAGGGGGAAAAAGGCCCTGGGAATCAAGGCAGCTTAGGAGTGTTTGTGTGAGAGGGTATACGAGTGTGTGTAGTTAGAGTGACGTTAAAGCTTATTTTAATCAAAATCAAGGAAATGTTTTTAATGATTTCCAAATTTCCCCATGAATCTTGTGACCAAGAACTGTTCTAAACATAGATATTTGATCCTTAAACATGATTACAGCAATATTTTCCAGTTAAATGGAGCAGAAATGCAAAATATCCTCCAGGTAACACATCTAAGGCATGTACGTACACTGCCTTGAGGTGGATAAACTTTTTTTTCTGATCTGGCTTCCAAATTAATGCAAAGTGATGTCAGCAAGCAGCACAAGGAAGGCAGAAATAATATTGGCATCATGCAGTATGTATTATTGTTTATAGTGCACCATGAAGCGCAAAATACGACGATGGAGACCACAAACTGTTGAGCGATTAAATATGAGTTGAAAAGGATTTACAAATTATTGTATTCTATTTTTATTCATGTTTTATGCATTGTTCCAACTTCATTTGAATCTGGTCTTGTGTTATAATGAAGAAAATGTATTCTTGTAATGGACATGACTTAAAATATGTAAAGTCTATTCCTTTTTGTCAATATTTTTGAATATTGACCTTTAAAAGTAAAACCAACATAAAATTAGTAAATAATGCTTGTGTGGGGTTAGGTTAGGGGTTAGATTATGGGTTAGGTTGTATATCCTTCCACACCGATCTAAAAAACTGACCTTCCTTTTTCATTGGTGCAACATGGTCCATGTTTTCTGGATGTTGTCCTGAATAAATAGGTCTAGTTTTATGAATTTCTAGCTTAATATTGAAGTAACCAAATCTATTACCAACAAATACTATGTTTAAAACACAAAAGTGTCTAACAAACCAGAATAAATTTTAGATTTTCTTTTTTTTTTTGCAAAATGGAAGACACAACTAATGATCACAAAAGCATCCAGAAGGCAACAAATTGCACAAATTAGCTTTGGACAAGATAACCCTGGTAACAGTTTCACTGCACGGATGGGTTAAATGCAGAGGACCAATTCCGCTGTGTGCAGACACAGTGGCAGAATGTATCACTTTCTTTCTTTTCTTTCTTCTTCTTTAATACTATGGCAAGGTAATTAAGAGAATGCCAAGAGGTTGTGAAAATGCCATCAAAGCTAAACTAGTCTGCTCTAACATCTCTAACCAGTCTGCCCATTCTCATTTGACTTCTTATATTTTGTCCACCCAAATTCTGCTCACTGGATATTTTTTCTTTTTTTAGACCATGTTAAGATCATGTCTCTGTTAACCTTAGATATGGTTGTGTATAAAAGTACCAGTATATTAGCAGTTTCTGAAATACTCAGACCAGCCTGTCAGATGCCAACAAACATACCATGTGCAAAGTCGGTTTGCATTTTAGAATGTTCTCTTTACCACCTCTACATGCCTAAATGCATCGAGTTGCGGCCATGTGATTGGCTGACTAGAAATTTTTGTTAATAGGCAATTAAAAGGTGTAGCTAATAAAGTGGCCCAGGTCATAAGAACCAGGAATAATATTCACTAATAGAAGAAATCAGGTAGGATATGTTTTCAATGAAAACAAAAAAGGTGGTCTGAAATTTTGTGTGGTCTCTGTACGGAGCTATTTAGATTACATCCATTTTCTTCGCTGAGCCATAAGGTATGTAAAAGGAGTAGAGACCAGTTTCATTTACGGAATATATCACCCAAGCATAACAGTGTCAAATAACCTAGCTTTGAAGCATGTGATGACACAAAACAAACTTATAATGGCATTGGATTTGATCTCTTATAATATCTGGTACTGGATAAATTATCTCTGACAAGTAGAAATAGTAAGAACTCCAGAACTAATATGAATGCACCAAATGATCATTGTTCTTGTAGATATGGGAAAGTCGGACATGTTTATAGCGAATGAATGACTTAACATCCTTCTTTAGTGTAGTTTTCACAGTATTCTTGGAATTTCATCTCTGCTCAGCTCTGACTCCCTGTGGGATTTGGTAGTATTAAGAGAAGCTAAATCTAGAGAATGGACCGTATGAAAGATATGAAATTAAGACTTTCATACACTGTCTTACGTTGTCTCTGACATCAACTGAAAGATAGTTTTCCCCACTCCTCTGTGCAGAAATCTTTCAGATATGTGGTGTTTGAGTGGTATCTTGCATGCACAACCCATTTAAAATCACCTCAATAGGATTAAAATCATGGCTTTAACTTGGCCATTCCGAACTCTCTGGTTTTGTTCTAAAACTTTTGGGCAGTATT
>JAOUQV010321721.1:0-12158 GCA_028565295.1 Aspidoras spilotus
GTGCACCAACAATTTGTCCTCTTTTGAACTCTGGTATGTCACCCATAATGTTGTGTGCATTGCAATATTTTGAGCAAGATAGATCACTTTATTTATCCCAGTGGGAAAAGTAAATTGATGAAATGAAATGAAAAATTACAATAAAATATTAATCTAAATAACTGGACTAAAGGAGTGCAAATGGATATTCTGAATAAAGTGTGGTGTGCAGTGCAATGTATAGTCTGATGTGTCGTATTAAGGAGTTTAACAGTGTAGAGTCCTGAGTTATTAATATTTATGTTTAAAGTGACTGCAGGTGATAATTGTAATGAGCAATAAATTCACAATAATGTCCCAGCAAGTGGTGAGGTGTTGTACAATAAAATCGTTTTTGGAAGAAATTATCTCCTATACCGTTCCTTGTTGCAGCAACGCTAAAGGAGTCTGTTACTGAAAGTGCTCCGCTGCCTAGTCAGTGAGTCATGGAGGGGGTGTGATGTGTTCTCCAACATGGCAGTGAGTTTGTTTAAAATCCTCCTCTCTACAACAACATCAAAGCCCTCCAGATAGAAGCCGAGGACTGAATCGGCCTTCCTGATCGGTTTGTTGAGCTTGGCTGTATCTTCCCTCCTGATGCTGCCTCCCCAGCATACTGCAGCAAAGAACATGGCACTTGCAACAACAGACGGGTAAAAGATCTCCAGCATCTTGCTGCACACGTTAAAGGACCTGAGCCTTCTCAGTACACAGCCTCTGTGTTGGCCTTCCAGTCCAGCTTGTTGTCCAGGAGGACACCCAGGTATTTGTAGGTGTCCACTAGCTCCACATTCTGGCCCTTGGTGTTGATGGACCTGGTTCTTGTCATCCTTCTCCTGAAGTTCAAATCCATTTACTTCATCTTGGCCACATTGTGAATCAGGTGATTCTCCTCACACCATATGACAAAGCTGTCCACCTGGTCTCTGTACTCTCCATCCTTGTCACCCCTAATGCATATAACCACCAAAGAATCATCAGAGAATATCTGTAGGTGACAGAGGTCAGACTTATACTGAAAGTCTGTGGTGTACAGGGTGAAGAGGAATGGGAAAAAACCATTTCCTGTTGTGCTCAAACACTCTGATCAGGCACTCACTCTGACCCTGCTGCACATACTGTGGTCATTCAGACAGGTGGTCCTGGCAACCTGTCCACCCGCATTCACATTGACCTGCTGCTGGTATGCGGGTATCCAAAAATGTGCTTACTTGAGGTCTGAGGTAAGTCATTCTTTCCATGACTTTCATGACATGTGATGAGAGGGCCACAGGTCTAAAGGCATTCAAGGAGGTGGTGGTGATGGATTTCTTTGGTATGGGAACTAGGCATGATGTCTTCCACAGCACTGGTACCCTCTCATGCTGTATTCTCAGCTTAAATAGGTGCTGAAATATTCCACAGAGCTGAGCAGCGCAGACTTTCAAAAACCCCATGCTGATGTTCTGATGCTTTGCCCATCCTCAGCTTCTCCAGTTGCCTCTTTACCTGACCCGTTGTCATCACTAAATGTCTTTATTGTTTGTACTGAGTGCTGTGATGATTGTGTTGATGTCTCTATTGTTTGTGGTTATTGTTGTGATGATTGTGTTGATGGTTGTGAGGTGGGGTGTGGTGTTAGTATAGGTGTGTGTGATAAGGCTGGGAGTGGTGGTACAGGGTGTGTGTGGGGCAACGCTGCTGCCGGTGGAGAGAAGGGGTGTTGTGCTGAATCTGTTAAAGAATGTATTCAGCTTGTAGGCTTTGTACACATTGCCTCTACCTCAACCTATCTTTCTTTGCAGCCAGTGATCTGCTTCATACCAGTCCATACCTCCCTTGTGTTGTTCTGCTGGAGTTTTCCCTCCAGCTTGCTCCTGTAGGCCACCTTGCTCTCTCTGCTTTAGCTCCTTCTGCACAGTCCTCAGTTGCTCCTTGTTTTTTGCTTGGAATGCACGACCCTTCCCTTTTGATTAGTCCCTTCAAGTTCTTTGTAATCCAGGGCTCCTGATTGGAACAACAGTGTCTTTGCAGAAGTTGATGTTATGCATTCAGTCCTGTTGTCAATATACTCACCAGCTGATTCACACAAAACCTCACAGTCTGTGTGCTCAAAACAGGCCTACAGTGTTTCCTCTGCCTCAGGTGACCACTTCTTAATCTTCCTTCCTTTTTTATTGCACACTGTCTCAGAACTGGGCAGTATGTGGGTGTCATTAGAACCAGGTTGTGGTTTGATCTTCCCTGTGGGGGAAGTGCAGAGTACCTGTATGCATACTTAACATTTGCATAGAGAAGGTCCAGTACGTTGTTCTCCCTGGTAGCACAATCAACATACTGGTGGAATTTTGGCACAATATTAGAAAATTAGAATATTTAACACAAATACCTGCAAAGTCTTCCTAAGCGTTTAAAAGCGTTCCCTTAGTATGGTTCAGTAGGCTACACAATCATGGGCATTTATTGGCACACTCCACAAGGAGGTTATGCCACAAAAGTAATTGCTAAAGAAGCTGAGTGGAAGTAAAAAGTGTGGTAAAAAAGTCTTGAAAGGATCGTTAAGAAAAGGCCATTAAAAATTTTGGGGGAGATTCACAAGGAGTGGACTGCTGATGGAGTCAGTGCTTCAAGAGCCACTACACACAGATGTATCCAGAACATGGGCTACAACTGTTGCATTCCTTATATCAAGATAGTCATGTCCAATGAGACATAAACAGAAGCATCTTACCTAGACCAAGAAGAAAAAGAACCAGACTTTTGCTCATTGGTGCAATGTGGTGTTTTTAGGTGAAAGTAAATTTTGCATTTCATTTGGAAATCAGGAGTCTGTATGAAGAGAGGAGAGGCACTTGATCCAAGCCGCTTAAGGTCTAGTGTAAAGTTTCCACAATCAGTGATAGTTTGCGGAACCATGTTATCTGCTCGTGTAGGTCCACGGTGTGATATTAAAACCAAAGTCAGCGCAGCCATCTACCAGGAAATTTTGGAGCACTTCATGCTTCCTTCTGATGACAAGTTTTTGGAGATTAAAATTACATTGTCCAGCAAGACTTGGCACCTATTCACGCTGACAAAAGTACCAATACATGGTTTAATAACCACAGTATCACTGTGCTTGATTGGCCAACAAACACACCAGACCTTAACCCCTATAGAGAATCTATGAGGTATTGTCAAGAAGAAGATGGGACCCACCAGAACCATCAATGCAGACGAGCTGAAGGCTGCTATCATGGCAACTTGAGTTTCCATAACACCTCAGCAGTGCCACAGGCTGATTACCTTCATTCCATACCACACTGATGCAGTAATTCATGTGAAAGAAGCCCCAACCAAGTATTGAGTGCATTTACTCTGCATACTTCTCAGTAGGCCAAAATATCTGCATTTAAAATCATTTTTCCAGTTGGTCTTATATAATATTCTAATTTTATGAAATCATTTCATTGGCTCTAAGTTATAATTATCAACATTTAGGAAAATAAACACTTAAAATAGATCACTGTGTTTGTAATTAATCTATTTAATGTATGCATTTTACAGTTTGTATTGAATTACTGAAGTAAATTAACTTTTTGATGATATTCTAATTTATTTACATTCACTTGTAAATCCAAAATTGGGAGATGTTAACTTAATGTTTGGTTCGGTCCATATCCATAGGGTCAACAACAGTTTAACATTTCCAGAACTCCTCCATATGCAGGACTAAAGCATCACATTATATTTTTAAAGTTAATTTCTTTTAAGTTAATAGTTGTATAATGAACCTGTAGCGACAGAATATCAAAAACATAGAAATAATTCAATAATACAGCCAATGAAAACCCAACATTATTATCTGAGATCTTTAGAATATAGAAAGCATGTACAGTAAATGTACTTAATACTTAATCTGGGCTCCTTATGCATAAATTGTTGCATCAATGTGGCACGTCATGAAGGCAATCTGCCTGTGGCACTGCTGAGGTGTTATGGAAACCCAGGTTTAATAGCAGCCTTCAGTTCATCTGCACTATTGGGTCTGGTGCCTCTCATCTTCCTCTTGACAACACCCCATAGATTCTCCATGGGGTTTAGGTCTGACGAGTTTGCTGGACAATCAAGCAGAGTGATACTGTGGTTAAGCAGTAGTTAAGCAGAGGAAAGCATGAAGTGCTCTAAAATTTCCTGGTAGACGGTTGTGCTGTCTTTGGCATTGAACACAGTGGACATACACTAGCAGATGACATGACTCCCCAAACCGTCACTGACTGTGGAAAAGTCACACATTGGCTGTAAGTTATAATCATCAACATTAACAGTAATTGACACTTGAAATTAAACACTGTTAGTAATACATCTATTTAATGCATTTAAATAGATTTCATTGTTTATATTAATTTACTGAAATAAATTAACTTTTTGATGATATTCTAATTTACTGTTGATATAAATTAGACAAAAATCAAGATTAAACCAAATTTTAATTGCCAAATATGCTAAAGTGTGGAATTCACCAACATCGTTGGTTGTTCTGCTATTGACACCCATATTTCACAACATTCCCTCTGTCCTGATTTGTGTTGGTGTTCAATTGTTTTCAGTTCACAAAGCATGATGGTTCCAGGCCTCACTGAAGTGATCTAGTTTGTTTTGAATCAGACCCGACAACGCAGCAGCGAAAGTGGCCAGGTGAACTTTGGGGGCCGTATGCAGATTCGAAGATGAACGGACATTGGGTGTGTGTGCTAGTAAATTTTAAAATTGCATCCTGAGAAATGTTTGTTCCTGCAGCAGCAAGTGAATTTCCTGAGGGATGTGATTAGCGGATAGTATATTGAAACAGACCCGAAAAAGAAGCTATGCCCGACTGGCTAACACCACGGAATGTTAAACAGCTACAAATCTTCCCCAGTTCGGACTGGCTTCATCCTACTACCGTTGCTTCATGAGCGGCTTTGCAGACATCGCAGCACCACTTTACCATCTCACTGGCAGTGTAAAGTTCCATTAGTCGGAAGTGTCAGAGTGGGCATTTAGAGCGCTCAAACAACGGCTGTGCAGCACACCAATACTGGCATACCCAAGACAGGGAAGACTTTATCCTTGACATCAGAGCTAGCTATCATGGTCTTGGAATTACATTGTCTTAGATGCAAGTTAAAGGTAAGCGTGTTATTAAATATTACAGCTGGCGTTTGAACAAAGGAGAATAGAATTACTCTGTGACGCAAAGAGAATTATTGTCTGTTGTTGCGGGACTAAGTAATTTTCAGTCATACCTGTACAGATTACCGTATCTGTTGAGGATGGATCCTGCTTCTCACCTGGCTGATGCGTTTCCAGGAGCCAGAGGGACAGTTAATGCTGTGGATATAAATTTTGCAAAAGTACAACACAATTGAACACTTTTTGAGCCAAAAGTCAGCACAGGAATGCCACCCATGTTTGAATTTAACCTGCCAGTATTGTACGCATGCTGAGAAGCAGAATGTTAAAAACGCCGGCGTGCCACAGTGACAGCCGGGGGTGGGGCTGACACAGGGCTGGATTTCACTTTGGCTACGGAGCTGAGACAGGCACAACAGGCA
The DNA here is from genome assembly GCA_028565295.1 of Aspidoras spilotus. Classification (NCBI taxonomy): domain Eukaryota; kingdom Metazoa; phylum Chordata; class Actinopteri; order Siluriformes; family Callichthyidae; genus Aspidoras; species Aspidoras spilotus. Next base: position 5,574 of record JAOUQV010321721.1, read on the forward strand.
GATCATGAACTGGTGAAGCGGTTTAATCACATGCTAACGACACAGTTTGCTGTTGTGACTGCGGAAAATCAGAGAGACTGGGATAAGCACCTGTCTGTAGTATTGCTCGCATGCTGATCTACCGTGCAGGAGTGAAAGTGATACATTTTGCCACTATGTTTGCACACAGGTCCTCTGCATTTAACCCATCCGTGCAGTTGAACACACACATAGACACACACTGTTGAAGTGAGCACACATTGAGCAGCCAGCACAGCCCTGGGGAGCAACTGGGGGTTAGATGCCTTGCCCAAGGGCACTTCAGCCATGACTTGTCAGTACTTGGAATCGAACAAGGGACCTCGTTGTGAGGGCGCGTGTGTGGCTTTTCAATTCCCGTCGAAAGAAAGCGAGCTGCCTGAAGTTGCAATCAGCCTAGATGGGTCTGTGTATTGTAAAAAAAAATGGCTGGGGAAGTACCGTATTGCGTACAGGCAAAAGTTGATGGTTGTATACAGGAACCGTTTAGCCTTGTATCACCCTCGGGAACTGGCGCAGGAGGGCATGGCAGACACTGTGACAACACTGGTGCAAACTGAACTGCACTGGGCTTCGATGCACCACCCACAGCGCACATGGCAGCACATGCAACTCTGTTTCTGTGACTATGTTGTGGAGTCATGTGAACAGGGGCAGCTGACTTTCAAAGAGGGGGGCTATGTGGCATTGGCCAAGTGGACTAGCGTGTGGGCGGGGTTTAATCTATCTGCATGCAGCGCTGCGGCAAATGACTGATTGTTATTAATGTTTTATTTATGTGCTTAGTGTTTTTATTAGTTTACATTTAGTTAAATGGATTTATGTTAGTTTAGTGAGTTTTTATGTGTTCAGTGTGAATGTGTAGACTAGGGGAATTAACCGGGTTAAGGGTGTGTGCATGCGTTCGGGCATGAGTGAATGAGTGTCAGTAGCAGACTCTTAATAAAACGAGCATTTTCTGCGCGCTGGGTTTATGCGTTCTTGCTGTTAACTTACAATAACTTCAGTAGTGAGACAGTTTGAGATATCGTTAACAGACAGTTTGATTATTCGGAACTGAAGGTGAAATAATGAGACAATTGCGATTACATCGCAAAGAAACATTAAAATCAGTATTCCATAAATACGATGATAAAACGGAGCGTTATCGTTCTTAAATAAAATTAAATACATAAATCTGTCTTCTTTGCAGATAAGTGATTTACTGGATGAAAGGCTAGGGCTTGAATCAAAGGAAATATTTAAAAGTGTTCGTGCAGCAAGTTCCTCTAATTTGGAATCAGGGCTTTTCGCAACTTGGGACCGCCTTAAAAAAAACTTACGGAGATTCAACAGTCATTGAAAATGTGCTTTTAAAAAGATTAGAGAAAAATCACTAACAAAGACGTGATCGAACAGTAAAGTGTTCATTGGAGTGAATTATTGGACAAGTCTTTATTTGTTCACTGTCTAACTAAATTATTAACACAATTAGTGCGGACAGAACAGAATTTCATTGTAGATATCTGACTTTTTTATTTAAGACAGTAAGAAATTAATTTCAGATGTCTTCAACTGGATATTCCAATTAATTCCATTGCAAATATTACGTCATTCACACGAAATATAATTAGATATATCATAATTATCAATATGTCTAGTCATAAATGAATTACAGATATCTGAAATGAAAGGCTGGTCACACGAATAGATGTTAAAACGGCTTGCCATAGTGGTGCTGCTGGACTCCACTGTGGAACAAGCGGCCATCAGTGACAGCGTCACAGCGAACCCTTTCCTTACGTCACGGCGCCATGAATAACGCGGCGGGGACATAAAAGGACGACCGTGTGTCCGTGCGCATATATGTGTGTGTTCTGGAGAACCCGAGAGAACAAAATGCATGCCGTTTCTTTATTAGGCGCAGTATAATGACAGAGGTGAGTGTGCGAATGAGACGTGTGTTATACATGAACAAAGAATATAGCCTACAACAGAATAGATGCGCGCGTGCTGTGTGTGTGTGTGTGTGTGTGTGTGTGTGAGTGATATACAGTATGTCCATAGGCTGCTACAGAACACATGTAGCATTTTGTCAGTGATGTGCATATGATAATAGAGTACTGTACATTAATTTATAGTATTCCTGGGCTAAATGTTAACGGTGCAATATGGCACACACACAAACACATACTCCATTTAGCAGTTACAGCGGAGTGTATAGGCTATTTATAGGATGTTTTCTTTATGTGTGTGTAAAGAACGCAAAACGAACACCAGTAATTTCACTGAAATGAATATGAAAAACGTACAGTTTGGATTTATTTTTAATCTACTAAAAGCGAATTTGAATTAGTTTTACATTTTGCATAATATTCTTTCTTCTCTTAGTGACGTTAACAGAGTTTTTATATTTTATCTGAGCACAATTAACTGGTAAAACTACGTTTATACTAGTAATCCGATGCCGACGATTTTATTTAACAAGGTACTGTATATGGAGCATACTGAGGGACTGTCCCATCCCATCCCCGGTGTGATTAAGTGATAGTAGTGGACACCCGTGAGGTAACCGAGCCAATCAGGAACAATCTGGCAGCTCTCCTTGCTGCGGCTCGAATATCAGCAGTGCTCAGTTAGCTCGCACCGACTCTCAAGAGGAGACAGCCGCTCCGCATCAGTTCAGGTGAGTGTTTTCTCTCATCGTCATCATTATCTTCTTCATCATCATCATCCGCTCTTTCCGATGCTTTTCTCTGGCAAGGATTTTCACTGATCGTCAATGTGCATTAGTTCTGTCCTGACAAGTTGATGATATAGCTCTTATATTGTATGCATTTATTTATACAAGCTTATTTTTGAAAAGTTTGGTTTAAAAGTTTTAAATCATTCTGAACTGATAGTGCAGAATTTATTTTTTAAAATCCAATAAAATCACCAAAATAAATAGAGTGCTTAAGACTTTTACACAATCCCTTTTGATGGGTTGTTATTTTATTTTAAGGTAAATAAACTTGTAGTTAGAACGTACAATGTAGTTGACAGAATCTATTTATCTGAATAAGCATTTAATTTATTTTAAGGCTAGGCTAATTGGCATGAGCTAGGCTAATTGTTGTCTTAAACTTGAACTATCAAGTTTATCTATATTAACATTAAATATCTTGTCGTTGTCGTGTATTCAATTAATTATAGGTTGAAAAGGATTTGCAAATCATCGTATTATTAGTTTTTATTCCTGGTATATATTCCTGGAATTGGGTTTGCACGAGTAAACTGTAAAATATTTGGCGCATGTTAAAAGAGAACTAGATTTGTATTGTGTTGAATCAAATTGTCAAATTTAATTCAAATTTGTATGTGTAAATAAAATAAAAAGAAGAATAATTATAAGCAATAACATTATAGAGCATTACGGATGCTATAATAATAAGGTAAATATGGCTGCAAGCGGAAATTGCGGTTTCAAGCTAGAATAAACAATATACTTGTGTAAATTTGTGCAGTTCTTGAGTTCTTTGCCTTTCGCTTTGAAAACATATGGCATGAGAATATATGCAAAGTAGGTAATTGTATATTTTAGATCTTCCTTATCACTGATCTGGATGAAACATGCCTTCAACATAAAACTGTCACTAGGTACATGTGTTAACATATGTGTTCAGACATCATACATAAAGATAAAAAAAAATATTTTTTTCAGTTTGTTTTTCAATCGCATTGTACAGGTTATAGGTCACAGGTTATAGGTCACATTAAAGGTGGACAAAGTTGACAAATATTTGTATTGCTGTCATTTACATCAAAAAAACCTGGCATTTGATCGTTAAATGACACAATCACCTGATCTAAACCAAATTCAGATGGTTTGAAATGAGTTTGACTGCAGAGCGGAGGAAAAGCAGTCAACAAGTTCTCATGACCTCTGGGAAGTGCTTAAAGACTGTTGGTGACTACTAGGTGACTACTTCATGAAGCTGACTGAGAGAATGCCAAAGGTATCCCCAGCTGTAATCAAAGCAAAAGGTGCCTACTTTCTTCTTCTTTTGGCCTCTTCTTTTATCTGGGGTTGCCACAGCGAGTTAATCCTTATTGAAGAACTTGCATCATTGATTTGGCAAATGTTTTACACCAGTTTTACTGTCTGCTACTTTTATTGTCCTTACATATAATGGGTTTGATATAAAACCTTGACCGGTTAGGCAGTTAGGCTAACAATTTCTGACACAAGAGGTAATTACAAAGTTCTTTATGACTAAGAGCTGAGTAACATGAGGTTTATCTATAGACGGTGTAATAACCTATTTATAGTGTTTTGCAGTCGTGATCCAAATCCAGAGACTAGTTTGAAACAAGTATTTTGTACAAATCTTCTGATTTCACGCCAACTACCTGCATGTCTACATTGACCACATCCATATATCTGCTCGTTGGTCTCCTCTCTGTCTCCTGCCTAGCAGCTCTAGTTCTAATAGTAACATTTATTAATTTGCATGGTTTACGTGGCAAATGTTTTACACCGGTTGCCCTTCCTGACGTAACACTCAGCATTTACCCGGGCTTGAGACCGGCACTAGAAATACACTGGCTTGTGCTCTCTAATTGTTTTAGGAATTTTGCACAGGTAAACGGGTAAATTCTTTCTCTGCATTTAAACCAGCTCCAGGGGTGAACACCTGGAGCTGTGGGCTGATCCTCTTGAGATGGACAGAGAGCAGTTGGGTTGGTTGCATTGCTCAACTTCAGCCATCATTGAAGTTGAGATTCAACTGGCGATCTTTTGGTCTCCAGCCCTCTACCCTATCCATTGATCTATGGCTGACCTCATGTACAGTGGATATAAAAAGTCTACATACCCCTGTTCAAATGCCAGGTTTTTGTGATGTAAAAAAATGGCAGCAAGACAAATATTTTCCCCAACTTTGTCCACCTTTACTGTGACCTATAACCTGTTCAATGCAATTGAAAAACAAACTGCAACCTTTATGGCAGAAGAAAATAAAATAAAAAATGTACAGTAACCAGGTTGCATAAATATTCACACCCGTAAACCAATACTTTGTTGCAGCACCTTTGGCTTTTATTACAGCACTCAGTCTTTTTAGGTAGAAGCCTATCAGCGTGGAACATCTTGATGTAGCAATACTTGCCCACTCTTCTTTGCAAAACCGCTCCAAATCCTGTTGATGGGATTCAGGTCTGGACTCTGGCTGGGCCATTCCAAAGCCTTAATCTTATTCTGATGAAGTCATTCTTTTGTTGATTTAGATGTGTGCTTTGGGTCATTGTCGTGCTGAAAGTTCCTCTTCATCTTTAGCTTTCTAACAGAAGGCCGAAGGTTTTGTGCGAACACTGACTGGTATTTGGAACTGTTCATAATTTTGTCCACCCTGACTAGAGCCCAAGGTTCAGCTAAAGAAAAACAGCCCCGAAGTATGATGCTGCCACCACCACCATGCTTCACTGTAGGTATGGTGTTCTTTTGGGGATGAGCAGTGTTGTTTTTGCACCAAATATACCTTTTGGAATTATGTCTAAAAAGTTTAACCTTGGTTTTATCAGACTATAACACATTTTCCCCACGTGTTTGGGAGATTTCAGATGTGTTTTTGCAAAATTAAGTTGGGGGTGGATGTTTTTCTTTGAAAGATAAGGCATATGAAACATATGAAGAAGACGGGAGATTGTTGTCACATGTATTGCACAGCCAGTACTTGCCAGAAATTCTTGCAGCTTCTTCAGTGTTGTTGTCAGCCTCTTGGCAGCCTCCCTGACCAGTTTTCTTTTTGTCTTATCATCAATTTTGGACGGACGTTCTGTTCTTGGTAATGTCACTGTTGTGCCATGTTTTCTGCACTTGATGATGAAGTCTTCACAGTATTACATGGTATATTAAATGAATTGGAAATTCTTTTCTAGCCTTCATCTGACTGATATATTTGGATAATGAGATCCCTCTGATGCTCTGGCAGCTCTTTGCGGACCAAGGCTTGTGCTTAGTGATGTGGCTACAAAAATGGCAGGAAAAGCCTACTAGAACAGCTGTACTTTATTTGAAGTTGAACAGAGGCACTTTAATTGGTGACAGGTGTGTACTGACTCCAATTTAACATGAGTTAACACAACCACACCCCCAGTTCTTAAAGGGTGTGCACACTTATGCAACCACATTATCTCAGTTGTTTATTTTTACATCACCTTCCTAAAAGCTTTCAGTTTGTTTTCAGTTGCATTGTACAGGTGATAGGTGTTACATTAAAGGTGGACAAAGTTGTGAAAATATTTGTCTTACTGTCATTTTTTTACATCACAAAAACTTGGGGAGACATGGGGTGAACAGGGATGAGTAGACTTTTTATATCCACTGTAAATATAAATTTTTAATAAACTTGTAATAGCAAAGTTGTTTGGAATAGTACATTACATGACAAGAAAGCAGATATTTGACTAAGATTAAAAATATGTACATGTAGTGATGTAATACTTTCTATTCAATTTTATAAGACAGGGGTGATGTGCTCATATTTACGGTTCTAGTAAGGATTCTGGCCGCTGCATTCTGGACTAACTGTAGTTTGTTTATACACC
>JAOUQV010321752.1:0-12155 GCA_028565295.1 Aspidoras spilotus
CGCTACTTGGAATCGAACCAGGGACCTTCCGGTCACAAGGCCGGTTCCTTAACCACAAGCCTACGACTGCCCCAGTCATGTGCTTTTAACGCACAAAGCATCTTCATAAAAATGACAGCACAGTGGTCAATTTTACAAACATGATGCAAATTCTTTATATTCTGAATGTATAAAATCATGTCAGGAATAATAAGATTGGAGTTCTCACTACACTGAGCAATTCCCATCTAACATGTGTAATAATACAATGTATGCATTGTAATTAGAGTATAAAATAACTTACTCCCAGAACTCTGTAACAGGCGAAGTCGCAGACTCTGGCTTACTCACATTGTGCATATATTTCATCTGATCAAATTCAAAACACTGTTCTGTTATGGCAAGAGAACACAATAATGATGACATATCTAATATAATCAACACAATTTTAGACTTGCATTAATCATTTTAAATGTGTACCAGTGTTCCAGTCATTGTTGCAGTTAGCCCATGGTAGCTCAGTACTAAAAGAGGAAAATAGATAGAAAAATGCCCATGCCATAATGACAATATAGTAGATGGTTGAATACAAAAGGACCACCATGTGTCCAAAACCCAATCCTGCAGAATAAACATGGAAACAAAAATTAATAATATCCAGCAGTATGTTATTCTTGAAAAAAAATCATATTCTTGAAATTCGCAAGAATTCTGAGCAGTTACTGGCCCTTTGGCTCATTATACAGCAGGGCAACCTGCTCAATGGTTTCCAACAGGCTGATGCTTTATTACTTTTATCTGAATAGAGATTTCTATAGTCATGCTGTCATCTACAGAGTAACAAGTATGTACTGGGTTTGACCCCAGGTCCTGGGTACTTTTTTTGTAAACTGTGTGCATGTTCTGTGTGGGTTTGCATAATTGCTAGGTGGGCATATATATATATACGGCTGTATATCTTTGGATTGCAAAAGGAAACTACAGACATAACCCACCCAGCCATGGCTGAGAGGCAACTGTTCTCCCAACTGCACTATTCTACCACATTTAAATTAAAAAAAAAAAAAAAAAAAGAGATATATTTAGAGATATATTTACATTATATATACACATGAAAATGTAAACATACACATGACAATTACAACAAGATTTAAATAAAGATCAAATAGTGTGCTAATACATTTATAAAGAGTAAATAAATGTATAAACAGAAATGATATTTTTTTAATAAAAACATATAGGGTGTGATCATGGATTGTTATGATGATCACAATAATGTGTGAACTGTACAAATGTCTTTATTATAGAATTTGGAATTCAGCTAATATAGCTCCTTGATGGCATGAAGCAAATACTTCTAAACTGCACAAAATTGCCATGTGCTTTTATCCTCACTCACTTGGCTCCGCAGTAGAGACAAGATTCCAGCAGTTTGTGTCATGTTTTCCAAAGTTATAACCAACAAGCCTCTACATCCTCTGATCCTGAGTTACCTTAATGTACCATGTAAATATCCATCTTAGTTATTAAACTCACCTTCAAACAAGGGGCAGATTTTTCTCCAGCAGGTGATGCTGCCCTGATTGGTATACTGACCTAGTGATATCTCCAGGAGAAACAACGGAATGCCACAGGCAAACAGGAAGACCACATAGGGTATTAAAAACACTCCTGTGTGAGAAGAGAAGCTTACATCAGCATAGTATTTGTCCCACAAAACATCCTATTTTTAAATAAATTTAGAATAAATTTAAAGACACAAATGAACCTATCATGCATGTCTTTGGAATATGTGACAATAATTTCTTCAAGATTTAATAAGAATTTTTAAATAATTTCACATTTTTTTCTGTAAACCTACCACCTCCATTTTTGTAGCACAAGTAAGGAAATCGCCACACGTTTCCTAGGCCAACAATTTGTCCAGCAACAGCCAGGAAGAATTCAGCTTTACTTGACCACTGGCCTTTCTCTATAGTTTTGTTTTTTTTATTAAATTCTCCTGAGTTTGAATTTAATTTTTGATCAGACAAGTCCACTTCTAGAACATCATGTATTTCCATATCACTGAAAGAAAAAAAGACACATTTAAAATACTCAATTTCACTTCATTAGCACAAGACACATGAAAATACTCCAACAAAATAAAGATAATCTCCACAGAAGTGTAGTTCTGTGGTAGTTATGTAATCTGTTATTAAATGACATATATTTACACTTTTTCAAACAATAAATAAACACATTAAAAGCACATCAGACCATTAATTCTTTAATTTATTCAGGGAAACTTAAGAGACACCAATAAACTTAACATGCATTTCATTGGAATGTGGGAGGAAACCGGAGCACTTGGAGAAAGCCTATGCAAACACAGGTAGAACATGCAAACTCAACACAGAAATTTCCCAAATCGTCCCACCTGGGGATCAACAAATAAGCCAAATGTTTACATGAGAATAAAAAAAACAAAATAAGACTATGCATGCTTCCTTTTAAATGTTGTCAAGGGAATCACTGAGCTCCTGGAGAGTCTGAAATGAAACCTGTGCAGCGATAACTGCAACTAAACATTTAACTTTATTCTTTTTTAACCATTCTTATGAAGAATGACTTGTTTGCTTAGTTTCATTGTTCTGCTGCTTCACCCACATTCTCTTCAGTTTCAGTTCATGGATATACAGTATGTCTTGAAATTTTCCTTTAGAATTCTACGATATAATTCAGAATTCATTGTTTCATTAATGATGGTAAGCCACCCTGGCCCCGATGATACAGGCCCAAACGATGATAAATCACCACACCAACGTGTTTCAAAAACTGGATAAGATTCTTATGCTGGAATGCAGTGTTTTCTTTAAACATAACGCTTTTCATTTAAACCAAAAAAAAAATATTTTGAATTCCTCCATTCACAAAATTCTCCCAATAGATTTTTGGCTTGTCCAAATGATATGACTTGTCCCCTGCAGACAAGCAGCAAAAGTTCCTTTTGCATCCCTGCTTAAACAATTGGTAAACAATGTTATCCTGATGGTGGACTCATGAACATTTACATTCACCAATGAGTGAGAAACCTACAGTTTCTTAGAAGTTACCCTAGAAGTTATCCTTTGTGACCTTGCCGACTATTACTCGTCTTGCTCCTGGAGTGAACTTTATTAGCCGGGAAGGGTAACAATGGTCCTGAATTTCTCTCCATTTGTAATGACATGACTGATACTGTTTGTGCTATGTCAACCAACCTGCTGGATTTAGCAATATTTCAGATAATGCACTAACCCGAACATGCAAATACATTTGTGTTTTTCACATGTGCTCATACAAGATATAAGGTGACAATTACCCACAGCTATGTTATCAAATAAATAGAAAACAATGTACTTGCCAGATGAGAACGCAGATATAAAACACAATTAAGCTACTATGGGATACAAATACATTCAAAATACCAATACATTTCTCTCACAAAACTTTCTCATGCCCACTCAGGTATTAATCTTTATTTATCTGGAAGGCCACAAAGATATTAATTACTAAAATCATTACTTACTAAAAAACACAAAATGTTATTGTTGGGTTCATTAAATACCAGGTTTTAAGTACTGTATTGATAAATAATATGAGTTATTAGAGCGTTTAGGGGTTACAGTACACAGTTGATGATTTTTCACTGCATAGTCCTGCTTGGTTTGAATTTGTTTGTTTTCCATTCGGCAAATCAGGTCCCAGGTACTGATTTACCAGAGTAAACTGTCCCTCACACAGCGAATACTGACCTCCAGCACAAACTGGCTGTAATGGATTCATGGCTGTTAAAAATTTATATATGAAGCCGCCTATTAATGTTATCGTCTCTCTCTCTCTCTCTCTCTCTCTCTCTCTTTCCAAAGTAATTAAAAGTCCAGGGAATTGAGAAAGAGAAAGCACGTAACAATTTTAACATCTCCAATTCACCCAGCATGCATGTCTTTTAACTGTGAGAGGAAACCAGAACCCAGAGTAAATCCACGCAAACACAGAGAAAACATGCAAGCTCCTGTGACGCTCACGCAGATTCAGGAACACATAAGAGGAGGAAGTAGTAAGTGCAGATAGTTAATTTAATAATAATACTTAAGAAGAATAATACTTTGTATTATTATTACTTAATAATAATACAAACAAAGAAATAAACTTGTAAAAAAAAACGAATTAAGTAACTAGGCTAAACGTGGCATGAAACAAAGTTCTGGCATAAATATATAGTCTCTTTATTGCCGCACACTGAACAGAACAAAAGCTTAAATAAGCAGGTAAATCAGTGCATGGAATTTCAACCAGATGCAGTTCATCGGTTCATGTGAATGCCCCATAACCACTACTTCCGTCATCACGCGACATCATTGGTTTGCCATGTTCCCTGAACGCCCCCAGGTTGCCAGAGTTCCCGGGTTCCTGACAAAGCCCCATCTGAACAAGCTCACTCCGGGGGCTCAACAAAACATGTAAATCTCCTTCTCAAACTTGACTCAGTCGTGAAATGGGATTTTGGGGGAAAATTTAGCTTGAGATCAATTGACACTATATGGGCGGAGTCCGGAGATGAGGTTATGCTCACAGGACTGCCTGAGGGTAAAAGTAGGACCCCCATGAAGCATAAGGGGGGACACGGCGCATCAGCAAACCCAGCTGGTGAAATAGTGTCCTGAGCGAAGTTCTCATCAGTTCATGTGACTGTCCTATAACCACTACTTCCGTCAACACGTAACATCATCGAGTTGCCATGTTCGCTGAATCCCCCAGGTTGCCAGAGTTACCGGGTTCCTGACAGACCTCCACACAGAAATTTCCAGGTGGCATCATTTGGGAATCGAACCCAAATCCGCTTGCTCTAAGGCCACAGCACAATCCACTACACCACTGTTACACCCCCAAGGAGTTGTGTGACTTTGTCTGTGCAGAAAAAAGCTGAGATCTGACTATTATTTGTCTCAGCTGGATTTTTTTACACTAGCCCTTTGTGAAATCTTTATAAACAGTTGAATTTGCTATTTTTTTTTTATTAGAGATGGTAAGAAAACATTTTTGGATCTGTTCTAGCTTGTAGAACAGGTACGAGAGGTTAATGCAGCAATCAAAAGAATAGCTAAATAGACAAAAATAGGCATAGTGGGGGTGATTTGCAAAATCACTGGGTACATTTTGGAAAGAACTGTGGCAATGAACGCCAAGGACCAGGAACCGAAAGTGTGTAGAGCCAAGTCATGTTGACTCAGACCATTGGGTACTTGAGAGCCTCAAGAATACTTGGGTTCTATCACATGGGCATGCACTGGCACAATACGCTTACACTTAACATTTTGTCAAATATGCTAGGTTTTTACCAAATCACTGAAATTGCCTTTTGAGGTTTTAACAAATGAGGAATACTAAAATACTTAGATGGAAAATCATAGATGGACAGTGAGACAGTATAGATCACAACAAAGAAATTAACTAGAAGGAGAAAAAAAATATTTATGATGAAATTTAAAGCAAACTTTATAAAATATATTTTCTTTGTTTGCTAAATCATTAATCTACTTTATTTGGTTTTAAATATATCGAAAGAATTATAAAGAAAGAAAGTGAAAAAAACACAGATTACCTGGTGTAGGCAGTCAAACGTTCAAAAGCGGAACAAGTCTCCCTGGGTATGCAGCATATACTAAAAATCTGACAAAATTATTAAAAAGGGCTGCTTAGATTTATTAATATAAAACACGAACACAGCAAAATGTATAGTAATGTATTAACTCCTACAAAGTAGACTTCATCACTTTTTCAGGGTTTACAGTATATGATTATGTTCAAAAGTGTTAAATATTTAACATTATGCAAGAGAAGTAAAACTAGGAGATAAGAGAAACACTGCTAGTGTCCTAGGTATATTTTTAATCTTTAGGTTTGTGTTAGTTTAATTCCCTAACTAGTTTAGATATCTTTAGACATGTTAAAATTATTTCGAATAATACAATTTAATAAACAAAACCATTTAAAAAATAAATAATGTATTTTTACAAAATGTATTAAATGTATTGATTACAGCATTAGAAATGATGGTAAAATGTATAAACATTCATCTGCAGTGATCTCTGAAAATCTAAATTCTTGAAAATGTAGATTTTTTTAAATAAAAAAAAAACAGTAATGATGGCATTATTGTTAATAATAAAATGTTATTTACAACCGAAAGTAATAAATATTATAATTTTGTAAGCTAATCACATTAAGCCAAAAAAAATCATTAATTTTTTTATTTTTTCAGTAAATGATGGACTAATTTTAGTTACCGCATATATCTGAATGAGGTTGAGATGGCGTGTTTTCTCCTCGTCTTCTACTAAAGCAGAAACAAGCGTGTGTGGAGTTTCACAGCAGAGTTACTGTAGTTCAACCTTCATCTGATCAGCACCGTCAAATATCTGAAATCAATTTAAATCAGACAGATTTAAAATTACAGAGTTAGGAGTTTAAAACAACTTTTAATGCTAAAAACTCCAAACTTTACATGTCTCTTACTGCTTGGTGCAACTGGTTGAACTGCATTCCCTCAGTAATGCATTTGCATTTGATCATTTGGCTGACGCATTCATTCAAAACTTTTTCATTAATTCATAATTCAAATCTGACAAATTTTATTTACATTCTATCTTAATTTCAATATGTTTCTAAATGCCAATTTTTGTATTTTTCTTTTTGTCTTTCTGCTTTATCCTGATGTAGGAGGTGTCCCACTGGCAATGGGAGACCTTTACCTTCAGTTCACATAGAACATATAGCACATAGAATGACTAGGGACATCTCCCACCACAGCTGCATACTATATAACCTCCTGCTGTCTGGAAGGTGATACAGGAACATCCTTGTTAGGCTTATCAGTCGAGGAACAGCTATATTCCCACATCAGTCATTTTGATGTATTCTACACTTTAATCCTTTAAAACTACAGATTGAAACAATAAATTACTCTTAATTCTACATACAATACTCCATAATGATTAAGTGAAAATAGTTAGTTTGTTCAAGTACCTGTGAACATCTGAATTCTGTGTCAGTAACCTCTAACATCTTTCTTTGAAATGTTCCCATCTTGCCAGGTTCCTGATTCTGTATGATCAGTCTCCTTTAACATCTGTGTTTCCTACTGCAAAATATCATCAGTAGGAGAATGTAAAAGCACCATACAGAACTTCCTTCTTGCTCTGAGGCACCAGCACTACCCACTATGCCAACATGCTGTCCCACTGAATTTTACCAATCCTGAGTGAATGCGCAGATACCCAGAGTAGTAGGCAGCCCTTATTAAGGCACCTGTGCAGCAATGAAGTTATACATATTCCACAATAATCATTCATGGCTTCAATGTAGCCCGTCTATCAGTTCGTAGGGTATGAAGCACAAATTACAAATCCAAAACAGACAATGTGTCAAACCTTGTGTAAACAGGTCAGCAGGGCAAAGAAAATAGGCAGGATAACTATGTACCTGTAAATTATACTTTGCAGTTTGTAGGTGTAGTGTGGTTAGATTATATTATATTAGAGTCAACTTTATTGTCATTGTCCTGTATAGGTACAAGACAACGAAAGGCAGTAATGCTATAATAGTAAGGAAAAATACAAAACAATGGGTAGATGTAAACAATGAACAAAATCTATGGGAATAGACAGGCCTAGGAGCTTCTTGGTTGGGTACCGCTATCTTGTCTGGTTATAGGAGATTGTGGGACATGTAGTGCCAGTTAGTAGACTGTCTTTGAAAGCCATTTTTATGAATTTCTGGCTATTTTCTTTAATTGACATGTTGAATTTAAACAGAGACTTAATTTATTTTTTGGATAAATACAGAAAAACATATTAGCTTTGTAGCTATTATAAACTGTACTATAATGTACTAATAACTAGAGTACTCTATCGTTATTTCTCTTCTGTCTTATTCTTCTTCTTAAGAACATTTACGCAGTTAATATAGCCAAAACCTTATCGTACAGACTTAGTTTGTGAGACCTGTGTTATGCTTTTTAAAGTTTACTTCCCATTTAACTTCCCATAGAAATATAAGGGAGAGTTTTTCAAATTGCCGTAACCTGCACATACAGATACAGAGATACAGCCATGAAAAGAAGCTCAGACCCAAGTCAAAGTATGGACAGAACCTTTTTCTCATCATTCTCGTTTATTTTCACTCCATTCATAACTGGGGCAGTTACAGTGGGTCATGTCATTCTCCATTCTAAGATTTTCTCTGTTCAATCTTGCATACTTTCACGTACACCTAGAAACAATATTTAAATTTTAAATGGTAGCCATACCTGTCCTTTCTGAAGATCATAACGTTTGGCGTTTTATTATCCTTATTTTGTTATGAGGATTTGTTTGGCTATAGAGGCAGGTCTCTTTTGTGAAGTGATAAAGACTTTCCACATTATAAGTGTTTTTTTTGGAATGAGTAAACTGCATTTCTACAAACAGGTGCGTATTAAAAGGAATGAGTAACAGTCAAGACTCTCTCTGACACATACACACATAAACTGTGTACCCATACAAACACACACACAAAATATTTAAAAAAAAAGGAACTCAAACATGGCATACAGTCATATACTCAAAGAGATGTTATTACAAAATCAGTGATACAGGCAGCAATGCCTTTTCCAAATATTCATATTCCTCACAACAACTAAGATACAAAAGATGTTTCCCCAAATTCTTTGATTTTATATTACGTGAACCCCATAAATGTAATCCACATACTGTGAATCTGTTTAATAGAAATTCTGGTTTAATAGAAATTAGCCTTTTGTTCGCAGACAAAGAGCTTATTTCTATTCTTCTACTTTTCGACCTTACTGCCGCATTCGATACAATAAATCGAATTTATTGCCAGCCTGGTACTAGCATGGTTCAAATTCTACCTGACAGGCAACACTTTGTCTAGCTGAGATGCCACGTTTCCAAAAATGCATCCATACGCCAGGGTGTGCCTCAGGGCGCAGTCCTTTTCTAATATTACGGGCTAAAATTTCATTGCTATGCAGACAACACGCAAATATACCTCAGCCTCAGGCCCTCTGATCCTTTTCTTCCTACTTTTATCACTAGATATTATCCAATAGCTACGGGCAAACTTCCTTCAATTAAACACAGATAAAACCAAACTTCTTGACATTGGGACTAAAGCTTTGCTGTCCTCTATCTCCTCTTGGTTTGTTGCTATCCATTTTAATTCTGTATTTGTTCATATATGAACAGTGAGGCCAAAAGATATTTAGTCAGCCAGTGACTGTGCAAGTTCTCCTACTTAGAAACATGAGAGAGGTCTGTAATTTTCATCATAGGTACACTTTAACTATGAGAGACAAAATGTGAAAAACAATCCAGGAAATCACATTGTATGATTTTTAAATCTTTGTTAATTATGATAAACAATAAAAAATAAGTATTTGGTTGATAACAAAATTTCAACTCAATATCATTTAAATCATTTAAAGAGAAAATTAGGTGATTTATTTTTCTTGACAACAACAAATCTCGAAAAAGTTTACCACTGTGAGATCCCCTTCTCTCTTCACAACAGTCTGTAAACGTCTGGGGACTGAGGAGACAAGCTGCTGAAGTTGAGGTATTGGGAATGTTAACCTATTCTTGTCTAATGTACGATTCTAGTTGCTTAACTGTCTTAGGTCTTTTTTATCGTATCTTCGATTTTATGATACACCAAATGTTTTCTATGGGTGAAAGATCTGGCCAGTTCAGTATAAAGATCCTTATACCCAGACCCTTCTTCTATGCCGCCATGATGCTGTAATTGATGCAGTATATGGTTTGGCATTGTCATGTTGGAAAATGCAAGGTCTTCCCTGAAAGAGACCTCATCTGGATGGGAGCATATGTAGCTCTAGAACCTGGATATACCTTTCAGCATTGATGGTGTCTTTCTACACGCACTAATGCAACCCCATATCATCAGAGATGCAGGCTTCTGAACTGAGCACTGATAAAAACTTGAGTCGTCCTTCTCCTCTTTACTCTGAATGACACAGCGTCCCTGATTTTGATTCGTCTGACCATAGAGCAGTTTTCCACGTTGCCACAGAAGATACGTCATCTTCTTTGAACTATACAGTTTTAGCTGGCAACAGCAGATGGCAAAATGTATTGGGTTTATGCCCATATGTGATGCAGTGCCGTGTAATGGCCCAGTATGGTTTCTGGCTTTGTCCATTACGCACAGAGATTCTTCCAGATTCTCTGAATCTTTTGATAATATTATGCACTGTAGATAATGATATGTTCAAACTCTTTGCAATATTACCTTTTTGATATCGCTTTACTATTTGTTTATGCAGAATTAGGGGGTTAGTGATCCTCTTTTCATATCTTTAACTCTGAGAGCCAGAGTCAAATATGTTCTTTTTATACCCAGTCATTTTAAAGACCTATTGCGAATTGACCTAATGAGTTGCAATCTGGTTTCGGTTTTGGATTTTCCAGTCTCTTATCGCCCTATCCTTTAACTTTAATAACTTTTTTTTAGATGTGTGGCTGTCACGAAATTTCAAATGAGCCAGTATTTGGCATAAAATTTGATATGTTGTCTATATTCTATTAGGAATACAATATCAGTTTTTTGAGATTTGTAATTTATTGCATTCTGTTTTTATTTAAAATGTGTACTTTGGAATTGGGTTTGTACACTGTAGCAAGTATCTTGGGCCATACCTCATGCAGATCTCCTTTAGAGACGTGATGTTTTGGAGCTGTCACTGTGCAAGACAGACTTTTAGATCTCTCTCCAAGAGAGATTTTAATGGGATTGAGGTCTGGAAATTTGTTAGGCCCAAGTGGTGTGTTTGAGATCATTGTCATGCTGGAAGACCCGGTCACGTTCCATCTTCACCAATGGAAATAGGTTTTGGCTTAAAAACATCACCAAAGTTTCCACCCCCATGCTTCACAGTAAGGATGCAATTCTTCCAGCAAAAAAGACGAGTTGAGTTTTTACAAAAAAGTTATATTTTGGTTTCATCTGACCACATGATATTTTTCCAATCTTCTGGATAATTCATATGCACTCTGGCAAACTTCAAACTGGCCTGGTTATGTACTGGCTTAAGCTAGAGGACACGCCTGGCACTGCAAGATTTGAGTGTGTTACTGATGGTAGCCTTTTCAATTTGATGCCAGCTCTCTGCTAAAGAATGTTTACCACTGAAGATCCCTTTTGCTCTTTACAACAGTCTGTAAACGTCTGGGGACTGAGGAGACAAGCTGCTCAAGTTGAGGTATAGGAATGTTAGCCCATTCTTGTCTAATGTAGGATTCTACTGTAGTTGTTCAACTGTCTTAAGTCTTTTTCGTCATCTCATCCGTATTATGATGCACCAAACGTTTTCTATGGGCGAAAGATCTGGCCAGTTCAGTATATAGATCCTTCTTCTACGCATTCATGATGCTGTAATTGATGCACTGGCTTAAGCCAGGAAACACGCCTGGCACTCCAAAATTTGTGCGTGTTACTGATGGTAGACTTTGGTTCCAGCTCTCTGCAGGTCATTCATTATTTGCTCACAGATTATTTTGACGGGATGAGATCTTACATGGGGCCCCAGATCGAGAAAGATAATCAGTGTTTTTGTATGTCTTCCATTTTCTTACAATTGTTCCCACAGTTGATTTATTTACACCAACCTGCTTGACTATTTTACTGGAGATTCACTCTTCCCAGCCTGTTGCAGGTCTACAATATTCTTCTTGATGTCCTTCAACTTCTTCTTTAGGCCTCTCTCTTTTATCAGGGGTCGCCACAGCGTGCCAACCTTTTCCACTTCACTCTGTTCTCTGCATCTTTTGCTTTCACACTAACTACCTGCATGTCTACATTGACCACATCTATATATCCCCTCTTTGGTCTTCCTCTCTGCCTCCTGCCTGGTGGCTCAATTTCTAAATCTTCCTACCAAAATATATCAACTGTCCCTCTGATGTTTTCATTCCTAATCCTGTCCATCCTGGTCACTCCTAATGAGAACCTCAACATCTTAAGCTTGCCACTTCCAGCTCTGCTTCCTGTCTCTTAGCCACTGTCTCCAAATCATACAACAAGGCTGGTCTCACTACTCTCTTATAAACCTTTCCTTTCACTTTTGCTGCAAC